>VZTI01000153.1:27136-112136 GCA_013397865.1 Struthidea cinerea | reverse complement strand
AACTACTGAGATTAGATAAAAGGAAAACCCATTCTTCAATTACCTGAAACAAACAAGTAAACAAGGAAAAGAATGAAAGTCAAACCAAACAGCCATGCTAACAATCATCTCTGGCTTGCTTCAGGGTGGGGGAGGCCATAGCCCACAGACCCATTTGCTGGGAGCAGGTTTGCCCAGATTTCCCCCCATCCAAGGTGGAGGGAGGAAGTTTCAGTGTGTTGTAACCTTTGCTCATCATCCCTTACACAAACTGGCTATGGAACCCCCAACCCCACAGGCCACATCCACAGGACATTCACGTGGGAGACAGCTGAGGGGGTGCATTAATCCATGAAAGGCCCCCTGAAATGCCCCCCCTCCCAGAGTCATTCCGGAAGCCTTGCACCACAGGACTGCATGTGATGCAACAAACCCAGAGTCTGTTGTAAGAGACAACGGCAAACTCCCCCCACAAGAGAGGTGCCTGCGTTTTCTTACCTAGCCTGAGCATATATTAACCCATGGGATTCTATGGTTTTCAGGAGGACCTTCACCACCAAGAAGACCAGCTGGAGAAGATCAATGGAACATCATTGGGATGCATGCAGTGGTTATATTTTTCTTATTCTGTCCCTGTCATTCTCTTTCTGTTCCCCCACTTATTTTCTATTTCTTTCTTTCTTTCTCTCTCTCTCTCTCATATTTACTATCAAATAAAACCCATATTATTGTCACTGGCATATGGTCTCATTTGCACCTTAATTCAGGCAGAGGCATTTCTAAGAACTTTAATAACCAGATTATGACACCCATGGGCCTCTCACAGTTGTGTGTTGTACCTCTCAGGTGACCATTTCCACATCCTGGCCCCCTTTTCCCACTGGGGAAGAAATCGGTCTGACTGCGCTGTGTCTGTATTGTAAACTCATTCACTCCATATATCTTTGAGCTGTCTGTGGCTGATTTAACATATGTTCCTCTTTCCCTTCCTCTCTGTCACTGCGCTTGCAGAAAAAGGATGGCACGTTGCTAACAGCAGGGGTGGCAACCTCTTCCTGGATGCCCCTGATGATCACTGCTGTGCACATAATCCCATGCCAACAACTTTTTGCCAGTCCAGTATTTCTGGAGTTCAAGTATATGTTTTTGCTAGGTACTGAATAAAATGTATGCCCTTCTAGTCTTGTAAGCAGAATGCTATAATGGAAAAGTACTCTAATTGGGAGGGAAGGCTTGCTTTCAATGCACGCAGTACAATTACTTTGTCTCAGTAGACATGTGCATTATATAAGATTTCCCTTGCCTCTACTATGATAGACTTCTCTTTTACTTACCACTTTGCATTTACAGAATGAATGCGCATTTCATGCTAACCAATAGTTATCTTTATACATACCATCACATCTACAGCTTTCTGCCTCAAGACTTGCTTAAAGAAGAAGTAATTACTTTACAATATTAGGAAGAAAATTTCTTCAATGTAAATTCTGTAAATATATCTTTCAGCTACTGGCTTCCCTCAAGTAATAGAAAACATCTAACAATGTCATCTGGGAAATTAATACATCTGGAAAAACTGTAGAGTGAACTGATACATGCTTCTTACATTAACATGCACAGATGATTTCTCTCCCTGTCTAGAACCTTTAGATTGTTTCTGTTGCACTACTTGTTCCTATCATAAAGCACAGAAGAAGTCTCTCTTGGTTTGAAATTTGAATACATAGGGATAAAAATTATCTCTTTTTTTGTAAGTTGAGTAGTACCCCTTCTGTAACTTAAGGAAAAATATGTGTGATCATGGTGAATTTACTTTGATGTCATTTAAATCAGATTTGATTTCCTGTAGCTAGCACAATTCCATATTCAAGGCCAATAGTTCATTAACCTATTTCTATAATTTTACATCCAGACACTCTTCTAAACTAGATACATTTCTAAAAGAAATTCTACCACTGTGGCCCCAATTCTCTGAATACCGAGACAAATTTCCCCATACTGCATAATGCATGCACAGACACACTTTCACTTTCAGTGTATATCACAGAGGAGAATATAGAGTGGAAAAATTAAATACCCTTAGGAAAAAAACATAAAACATGTAATTGATGGGTACTTATTTTTGCAAATCCTAGTCTTTGAGCATAGAAAAACAAATTGTAAAGGCATTGTTTTTATTTTTTGTGATCTTAAAATTGAACAAGGCCTCTAAAACTAATGGTTATGGGTAAAAGTGTGTTTTCTTATGAGTTTTCAGATATTAACCTATAATTTTGCAAGTATTCTGTTGTGATTTTAAACCCAGCTGGAGATGAAACACCACACAGCTTCTTTCTATCCTTCCTCTTTCTCCCCCCTGCTCCCATGGAATGGGAAGGAGAATCAAAGTAAAACTTGGATGTTGAGATAAGAACATTTTAATAATTGAGAATACAGTAAAATACAATAATAATAGTAAATAATAATAATAGTAAATAATAATAATAGTAAATAATAATAATAATAGAAAGGGAAAAAACCCATTGAGGCACAATGCAATTGCTCACCATGCACTGACAGATTCCAGATTCCCCCCTCCTGAACCCAGATTGGCCCCCTTTTCTGGGTAACTCTCCTCCAGTTTATATACTGGGCATAATGTTCTATGTCTCTACGTTCTGTCTTTGGTCAGTTTGAATCACCTGCCCCAGCTGTGCTCCCAACCAGTTTCTTTTGCATACCTCCTTATTGAGAGCATGAGACAAGGAAAGAAACAGTCCTTGACTGAGGAAAAACACAACTCAAAAAAACCCCCAAAACATCACTGTGTTATCAACATCATTCTCATTCCAAATCCAAAACCCTAACAGGTACTGAGAACAAATGAACTCTACCCTAGCTGAAACCAGGACATATTCTTAGTTGCAATGATGTGTTATTTATCTCGTCTGGATCAATGTTGGTAAACTACTTACACTGAGTTGACCTTTACCACTCCCTGGTAGAGTGAGAGAAATCCAGCACTAGTGAAAGCTGATGTAATTCCAATGACTTATCTTGATTTATGCCCACTTATACTTGAGATGAATTTGGTCAACTCACTTATGCGTGGGCTGAATGAATGACTTCATCACATCAAACAATTGGAAATAAAAACATTTTTCTAACGTAAGCCTGATTCTGTGAACTCTTACAGTTATGTGTATGATTCAGTAAAGTTGTTTTTGTGGATAGACTGGCACAACAGCTATAAATCATTCAAACGGAAACAAAATAAAAATGAAAAGCCAGGAAGCCAAAATCCTATTTTGTCTCAAATCTTTAAAAGCTATCTGTAGTCTTGGAAATATAAAGCTCTGATGAATGCTTACCATGGCATGATCCATATCAGCAATGTAAAACTTCTCACTCCATGAATATTTATGTTTTATTTTAGTGGAATTCTCAGAGAATTCCCTATTAGTTTCTCAGCTCAATAGAAATTCACATGTCCCTTCACATTAATGTGAACCTAAGCAAGAAAACAGTATCATTGATAGTAATTGTAAAACCTTAACATGAGTAATGTCATTTTCCCTTTCTTTTCCTTATCTGCCCAACTTAATGAAAAGTAAGCAAGAGCTTTAAACAGAACAAAAAGTAGAACACTGCTGTTGTATTACTTTTTCAGTTTTATTTTTCACAGTACCTTGTATAGTATGGTTAAAACAGAAAACTGAAGTGAATGAAAACAACCCACTATCACAGGTCTCACACGGATGTGGAGTTGCGGGCTTTTATTGTTTCTGTCATCATCTGAAAGAACTATATTAATAAAGAGACCAGTAATAATCTGCAAGTCTTATGGAAGAATCATTTAGGACTCGGTCAGGCTTGATGTAAAATAGAGATCATCACAAGTGATCTTATTTTCCTCAGGGCCCTTTAAAGTCTACATTGAGTGAACAATTCCAAATACACTATTGATGGGAAAATGTCTGTTTATTTCATTTTTCCCTATTAAGAAAAAAAATTGAGGGCTGAATAGATCTTTCTGTTTCACCTTTCAGTGACTAGTTAAATGGTTTCAATGCCTAATCACATGAAAAATTGCCCATATTTCTGTCAGTAACAGTACACAAGTTGTACATTAATTCAGAAACAAAACCTATGCCTACTCCCGGTAGTAGCTGTACATTAATTCAGAAACAAAACCTATGCCTACTCCCATTGTAAATCTCCCAGTAACTGCTCAATTAAATCATAACACTGATGTATAATACAGGTCTCATTAGATACTCCCCAGAGTCAATTCTCCAAGGACTTGAAGTTCAGCTGCTTGAAAGGAAAAAAATGACTTCATTGTCATTGAAATCACAATGAAATAAGGAGTATTAATCAGTTTATTTTACAAAGTTACTTGTTTACAGTTTCATGGTTTGGGGATCCTTTTCTTATATGCTTTGTTATTATTTGCATAGCAAATTTCAATTTTTAATTGAGATATATCAGTGAATTATTGACTAATACTATCAACCTAATGCAGTTTCCCCTAATTCTCTGCTGGTACTCAAAAGTGTATCTTTTATCCTTCACTATCCCTTACAGTAAGATCACCATCTGTCGCCAATATTTTCAGTGTGTCTTATTTCATCATTTTTCCTCTGACCAACTTTTCCTGTAAACTGATAATCCTGCTTCCAGTGTTTTGGAGACACAATCACAGATACACAAAGGAACTTGGAGAAAAATAAAAAGCAATACTCTCATTTGGGCACTTGGATAAAAAGGGTCAGCAAGACTAGTGTTCATGCTGTATTTATCTCAGAAAATGTAGGACCAGAGAACCTGGCGAGCGCAGTGATCTGAGAAGTGTCCTATCAGTAGATAGGGCAGACACTGTTCAAGAAAGCAGGACTTCACAAATTTCGTGCTTAGAGAATGTAGAGATACATGTGGAGAAAAGAATAAAGATGTCAGAGAAACTCAAAATCCAAAGTAAGTTGTGTGAGCTGATTCCAACACATAGGAACCTAGGAAGTTCTCTCATTAGGAATTTGACATGCATTTTGAGAAGGCAGTTAGAAGCCAATGCCATCCAAAGCTTTGAGGACTGCAAGTAGATTTCTTCAGTTAGTAATTTAAGTCTTCAATGTATTTAGCTCCACTTTTTTCAACTGGAATTACCATGCAATAATCCCAAATATGTACACTACCCATGCAGACAGAAACACTTCAGTGCATGCCCAGCAAATCAGGCATTTTTATCAAAGATCTGCATATGCAAAATATTTAATGAATATTTCATAAACTCATATGTCCATGTTATGTGTCCCAACAACATCAAGTTTTCTATTTCTGTGTGGTGTAGTGCATATGCACAAATTTTGCTTGAAACTACCTCAGATTCATAAGCCATTCTCCTGCAAGAATCCTGAGCATGATTTTAAAACCATACCTCCAAGCACCTTCAAATCTTACACTCTTCACAGCTTCTTTTATGATACTGGACTTGAACATCATGAAAATATGAAGCCTGGAAGAATGGAAACTTTGTGGTCCTTGATATATGGCTGAAAGAAATTCACATTTTCAGTTGACTCCTGCACAGAAAATCTTAACGTTGTGGTTGAAAAAAAAAAAAGTATGTTAGAAAGGAGTTTAGATGAGGGAAAGAAACCAGAACAGATGGTTAGTATGGGAGAGGTAGAAAGAGAATCAGACAGGAAAAGAAATAATTTTACTTCAGATCAAAAAATAAGCCCAAATGTTTATATAAAGCCCCAAAAATGCCACTTTTCAGACAATGGTTTTAAGTATTTTCTTCAGCAGTTCCAAAACAGACACTTTTTTTAAGTACTAAAGGACATCGCTAAAAATTATTTCAGCTTCTGAAGCAGTCTTCCTTAGATTATCATGAATAAAGAAAATATTTCTAGTAACAAAAGCCTGATTAAAATCAGATTAACATCTGATCAAAATGAACTATATGTCAAATTATAGCTCACTATAATTTGAGCTTCTAAACACAGGAGAAGTGATAAAAAAGTAAGCCTCTTTCAGGCACTTTCACTGTATTTGTCTACATAAACAAGAAGAGTTTTTTATAAAAATGTCACAAGTGCAACCTATTGCTCTTGCAGCTAGCATGTCAAATAGAAAAATATTTTAAATATAGTAAACATTGTTTAATTTTTTTTTCCCAGAAAGGAATGCCTGAGAGACAATACAAAAAAAAATAATTACTGAGTAGTCAGAAATATAAAGAATATTTGAGTGGGCAGGGGGGAAATTACTGCCTAATTTCTAACAAATACTCTTTTTTTCTCATTTATTCCAGAAATAGTTCCAATGAAGGTGCAAAACATTCCATGAGGAAAGCAATCTTGTCTTCTTCACCTTTTCTAAGATTAAGAAAGCTTAAGCTTATTTGTAGATCTGCAACTGCCAGATAACCTTGAGCAAACCATTTGTCATTTTCGGCTTCAGGTTTTTCCCTCAATAAAGTGGAGGAAATCACAATGACCTTCTAGTACCTTATGTGGAATATCCCCTCTTACAACAGCTGCTTCTTCCTTATAATCAAATGCCAGGTAGATTCTCTTTTGTCAAGTAGTGTTGCTGGGTAACTTTCGATTGAGAAGGGCAATACGACTTTAGTGCCAGGCAGAAAATATTTGCTGCTGACTCAAGCAAACCAGGCATTACACTTTAATTGACACCTTAATAAAAGATCTGAATTTCAGATCTGTCATAGTACTGTGTGGTTATATGCTGGGACAGTGCTTGATATCATTTCACCTACACTTTTCAAAAACCTGGCCAATTAAATTAGACATCTGAATGTTTGAAAATATTGGCCCTTTTATGAATGTCCACTTTGCTGGGATTTTTTTCCATAGAGAATTGTAAAAGCAATTGAATACTCAAACATCTGGCCAATATTTATTAAAGGACACAATCCCAGTGCATCATGAATCCTCTCTCATGTGCAGAATATGATTTTGTTTACAATACCTTTACAAATCTTGAAAGTGGCTGCTAAAGAGAAGTGTTTACGAAGAGAAGAGTCAGGGACCAGTAAGTCAGACAACATTTATCATGTCCATGGTGAGAATGCCAGTCTGAGACCAGGCCAGGACCCAAGGAGCCCAGGAAGCCAAGTCAGTGATGCTGGAGCAGGGACAGTGGATGCTGGGCAGAGGTACACACAAGGATGTAAGGCAAGGGCCTGAGCTTAAATGAAACAATTGAGCAAGGGGACAGAGACCCCAGATGAACCTCCCACAATGCTTTCTCACTTATATGTTTGCCTATATGTTTTCACAGCAGACTGATCCCAGGTAACGTAAATATTTAAGAACACTTAAGCAAACTGAACATGCCATAAGTTTATCACAGGTAAGCTGTTGAACTATGGGGTGAGAGAGTAGAAGTGACGTGGATTAAAAAGGGACTGAACAGTTGCGCCCAGAGGAACCAGATGATCACTGGCATCATCTAGTGCAAGAGCAGTAACTAGTGGTGTACTTCAGGGGTCAATACTGACTGGGGGTCAATACACAACACAGGAGTTTCTGTCTGAACATCAGAAAATAATATTATTTTTACTGTGAGAGTGACTGGCATAGGTTGTACAGTGAGGTTGTGGAGTAGATGTTTTAAATAAGATTTCCACTTAATTTGGTGCAGCAAATCTCCTTGCAGGTTGCAGATAAGAATGAACTGCATTTGAACATGGTTCTTTCCTACTGTTAGGCCCCAAAATGTCACTCAACTACACACTTAAAAGGACTTACGATTGTCCATGCACTCTGAGTTAGACACATGGCAGAAACACCAACAAGATATTCTCAAGGGGTCAAAACAATAAAAAACTTTACTGGAAACTTCAGGAAATTACAGAACTGTGGCAAAAAGTTTAGAGCAGCATTCAATCAACATGAAACATTTCCCAAAGCATTAACTTAGCCCATTCAAATCAGCAAACTCTAAGCCCATTTGATTTTAAGTTACTCAAAAATTCCAAGAAGGGGGAATTAGAAGAAGAGGAAAGAGAAAGAGAGAAAATATATAGAAAAGCACAAACATTACTACCATTCCTGGTTCCAGCGCTGTTCAGCTGATAGAAATTCCAAGGGAGGGTAGAGCCAATACATGTGGTTGTTGCATGTTCTCCTTGAAATACTGCTCGGCCTACCCCCAGGTGGGACTTCAGGTCATCTGGCCACTCAGGACCTGGGTTGGAGACTCCAGGGGCAGGTGTGGGGCATTGGCAGCCACTGCTGGGCTGGGATACTGGCTGTGGAGGGTGGGATATACAGGGCAGCACATCACCTCACCAGGGCAAATCCTGACCTTCCCCTTCCCCCACACACAGGCATCTGAAATGTTTTGAGCCAGCAAGCCCTGCAGTGTCACACACCTACAAATACTTCCTTACACATTCCCTTACATATTCATTTTCAGTGAAGATGAACTGGAACTAGTACTGTGCATAGGTGAATTGGAATTAACTGTGCATGCTGTTGCACCTTGATTCTACAGGGGAAGAATTTAGCAAGCAAAAAGTCATTTGCTGAGACATCAGCTTAAAAAAGTCCCTTTAGTAGACATTCTCTGTAAATAGTGAAGCAAGAAAATATTCATGAACTTTACATTTATTCTTGCATCATATTTTTTTTTTTAAATCTCATATGATACATACACACCTTAATAAAGACTGAATTATGTCTTGCCTGTACTGGGTGTTGATAACATTTGCTGATGGTTGTCCCAGTCTCAATCACACTATCTCGGTTTTCACAAAAGTATTCAGAGTGTAATTACTGTTCAGATTTACTAAGAATGAGTTATTATAAGGCTGATAGCATCTAGTATGCACAAGTACTTCCCCTGAAATGAATGTTAAGTATAATGGTGGCATATTTCTTAACATAGATGGCAGTAAGCCAGTTATCAAAGCATAACAATTTAAATTCTAAGTCAACTGAGGCATGTAACTGAGAAAAAACTGCTAGCCTACAATATAAAAATTTAAGTGAGTGTTTTACTTCATGAAGCAGACTGCTCACTTGACATGGTATAACTTTCTGCTTCTTGGTAACTTGGTTAAAAAGATGTATCGATTATACTTCAGTCACATTGTATTCTGAAAGCTATGCTGAACTAATTTGCATACGGGAAAAACGCTCAGAGCTATGGAAGGAGGGAAAACACAGTATGGATCTATGATATCTGTCCTGGTTCCAGCCCAAATCAGCGGTGGGGGGCATGCACAAGACATTATGTTATTTGTTAATATCTTATGTCATTTCCAGGGGCTGGGAGAAAGGGACTCTCTCTCACTTCTCAGAAGAAAGGTGACCCTTTCTCGTCAGGAGAGCAAGACAGATTTTTGATTCTATCATGCATTTACTCAATTATGTTCAGAAATTCTGGGTAAAATCCAAAGATAAAACACAAAGAGTGTAGAATGAACACATTCATAAAGTTTCTAAAGTAAATTGGGGTAAAATCTCAAATTCTCCTCAGGCAAATCACAAGATGAATACTTGGTATTATGTGACACTAGAAAAAGTGAGTATTCACTGCATATGTCAGATATTTCTGTAGAATTTAATTTCTTCTTTCAGAACCAGATGGAGAAGGGACTCTTTACGAACCCTTAGTTTTGTACTACCCTTCCAACTTTAATACTCCCTTTAAAAATAATATTTAGAGACTGAAGATAATGGCATGATAGGCACTGGAACACAAAGAACTTGACACACATACCTGCTATGTTCTTTCCTATGGGAAGACATAACTCTTACCCGCTACTTTCCAAGGTGAATAATCATATGACTATCTAATTTATGCAACCAAATAGATTCATTTTAACCTTTTTTTTCAGTCATAGCAGTTTAGGGTTAGAGGACAAAATATCTCTAAACATTACAGAGTTCATGAGTAGTAATGAAATTAAGATCTCCTGAATTTTGTGTCAATTGTCAACAATCTCAACATCTAAACACATATTGTCCTATGTTACAAAAGATTCAGTGCAAACCATCTCAGTTGAATACAATCAGCTGATGGAAAATACTTATACTGCAACACAGAACATCTAACAATAACTCATATGACTTACCTCCAGCTTTTTCTTTTCACTTAAACAGCTTGAATTTGGACTTTCCTTGTGAGTTGGATCCTTACAATGTCCAGACAAATTTCATCCGGTAAACTGAAAGAAAAGTATTCGCTTGCATGTCACCCTCTGTCAAGAAATGGCAAGGAATTTAATTTCACCATGGTGTCAACTTTTCTTAGCTCTTTCTGATCAATGTCCGAGGCTATGACAAGTGCCTTCTCCAAGTCCAGAAATAAATACAGAAATAAAATAGAACCTTTTATCTGAACCTTTCAGAGCTTGGGAGAGTTACTAGAAAGGGAAATAACTACTTTGTGTTTTCTTTTTCACTTCTTCTGAGAAACATAGAAGGTTGTTCGCTAAAGAGACCATCACAATGGCCAAATTATAATTCTGTTATGGGTCTGAGTTTACATATTTGGTTAAATTTACAAACACACTGGTATAAAAGCAAATAGAGACATCAAGGAGAACCTCAATTTTTATTTATCCATACTCGCTTGACTTAGTCATATTTTTAATTCCAAAACTGAGGATAATGTATATTTTTCACTAGCTAAGAAACTGTGACATACCAGGATGTGTGGTCATGATCATGTGTAGCTGTGGTTGACATTAGAACTATAATAGCAGTATTATAACATTGGCATGTTTTTCTTTAACAAACAAAGAACTCTTGACTGGACAGATCTGGAAGATATTTGAATTTGACTGGTATTTTTACATCTCTTGTCCTAATTACATTATTAATATGATGACTATACAAGAGATTATCTAGGATTATCTACAACTAGGATATCTAGGAAGTATCAGATGAGCCGCAAAACACCATCAGTCTGTGCAGGGATGCTGAGCTTAGCTCATACATTGTACAGGTGATTGTAGAAGATGTATCAAATGTAATATGTTCACAATATGCTGAAATCTCTGTATATGCTTTATAGAGTACACATGGACTATTTTGTTTCTGTAAAACCCGTCTTCGCTTTAAATGAACTATTTGCTATGACAAACCAAGACTTTCAGGGTGAAACACTACAGCACAACAGGAATCTTACCGATTTTTCTCCACTGGCTATAGATAAAGGAATAGGGTTTCTTCCTAGTAGTATAGCATAAAAACTACTGCAGTCATTCAAACCAGGACCAGGTTAATCCTAACCCATTACACTATAAAAATGTGTGATTTCACCAATCAGACAAGAGAAATTTCTAAGAAAGGCATTCCACTATGTCCTACTGTCTCTTCCAATAGTCTCTGGGTATTGTTTTCTAGAAGGACCTGCTCTGCTGCTGAATCTGACAAGCACCAGGTGGCCACAATTCATTTAGGTGGTAAAATAAAAAGTGTACAGTGGTTTTTAAATATGCTGTTTTCTTCTTTTAGGTCAGAGTTGGAAATGTCCCCCTGTTCCTGTGTAGGAGAAAATCAGAAAATGAATAGAACACTTAGACTTCTCTATAAATGATGTGGAGTCTCAGTCTTCACTGAGTAAACATTTCGAGGTGTTGAAATAAGCATTCCTGTAATTCTTGTGAAAAGCAACACAAAGCCAGGTTCCTCCTTTTCAGATGTTGTTTATTCATTTCATCAAAGTTTCTATCAAAGTTGAATAAAAAGGAAGGTCAACATGATAAGTAGAAAAATTGGAAAATTTGCTTACATTAACATCAGTTATGGCATGATTTGTGATCAATCTAACCATTTTGGAAAAAAAAATCGTAAATGTATAAAAACGTTATACTATCCCAACACAAGAGAGGAAAACTAAGGTTTCTCTCTCTGTCTCTTCTGCTAGATTTTCCTTTCATATGCCCGAATGTATATTTATTTGTTTTGCTACTTGATTTTCGCTAATTCAGAAACAATTTTGTTTCATTTTTGGGAAAAGAATAAGGATACTACGGTGACAAGAGTCCTTATTGAACCCAAGACAGGCAGGTAGGAACAAAAGGGCCAAACTGTTTAGGCCACAATAGTAGTGTAAGAGAACTCAGTAGCTCTGCTCAAAATTTTGTTCACCCCTTGACAAATGCTGTTAAGACATGAGTATAATTAGTTACTTAGCCACTATAATAAATCTTCTATACCTATCTTATACTTGGGATTTGGAAAAAATACAGCAGAACCCCTTGAGCTATCCTGCTACCCTATGACCTGCAGTGAAACTAAGCCTCTAATTGTGTTCTCTTTGAAACTCTTCAATCTAGATGGGCAAAAGAGCTCCCTCCATTTGGCATTCCATAATATAAGCATGAAATAAAAATAAAAATAAAAATAAAAATAAAAATAAAAATAAAAATAAAAATAAAAATAAAACAAAAAAAACCCACAAAAAACAAACAAAAAACAAACAAACAAACAAAAAACCAAACCGAAACAAAAAAAAACACCCAACCACCACCACGACCACCAACAACAACAAAAAACCAAAACCAAACCAAACCAAAACACCCCTCAAAAAACAAAAACTCAAAGGTACACAGTTTTGCCTGCCCAGACCCCAAATCTTCACTGACTGCACTAAAGAGGATTCATCAGGATCCTATGTCCTTTGTTATCTTCATATCACAGCTGTGAATATAGAGCTGCTTTCTGTAAATACTTATTTTATGCTTTCTATTGATGTAAGTTTGCATGCAAATTTAACATCATGTCATTTAATTATAAGAACTAGGGTAATAAGTGTGAAGACAAATATTTCACAGGCCTAATCAGGAATTATCCTTTTAAATCACTATTATCTGTTGAGAAATATGCGCAGCAATCAATACCAGGCAAAGCCATCTAAAAGATAATTAGAACTGTGCAGATTATAGCATGTCGGTTTTGGATGCTGACATTATGGCAAAGATGTCCAGTTAGAAAATTATATTGGGTTTTCTGCAGAGATTATCGGATTTCTTTTTATGCTGAGCAAAACGTAACCTTCTTTATAATACTTCATAATTTTTATAAATACTTTTGAACAATTCCTTATACAGAAATTTTGATGTCGTTTTTTTCTGTTAGTAGTTACACAGTTCATCAAGTGAAATATCATGCTAATAACAGAAAGAAATATTAGATGTATAAAACTGATTGACTACAACACTACGATTTTTTTCAGTGCTGCACAATAAGCATAATTACATTCGTAAAAAATTTTTTCTCAACAATTCCAATATTTCTTTTCAGAATTATATAATGAATCAATTAAAATAAAATAATAAACCCAATTATAATATTGAGCAGTAAGGAAGTGGATTTTCTAACTTAACAAAGTAACAGAAGAAGAGGCAGAAATATGGGAATTTAGAAATACCATATATTCCAAGTACTTCATGCATATGCATCTTTTTATGTAATATAATTTGATGTACGTGTTTGTTTACTTCCAGGACTTTCTATTAATCACTTTCGCTCACACAAACACGCCTTTTCCTGGCACTTCTGATCCAACTGAGGAGAAATGGTTGAAGTTCTCTGGAGGGCATTTGATTTCACCCTTTCATCTGTCAAGAGAGCACAAATGAATTGAAGAATTCCCATCACCTCTTTAGAGCCAGGCATTCTTTTTTTGCATTTACAGTCCTCTTCTCACTTGGTCTGGTGAGAACTGAGCTTTGAATTGCACTTTTTCATTTGAGATTTGGGGGAGTTTTAATGGGCTTTTGTTTTGGGGTTTGGCTTTTCTTTGTTTTATTTTGTTTTCCGCCAAAAATAAGGGTCAAAGACATCTAGAAATCTTAGTTTTAAAAAGGAACTCTGTTTGGTAGGATTTACCATATACTGTATATTCTCAGCCATTGGTAAATGTGGTTTATATCTAACATGAGTTTTCAAGAATGTGTTTCCTCAATATTTAAAAACAAATGAAAGGAAGAAAAAATTATTTGCAAATATCTCTTGGAAAAGAAATATTGCAAGAAGAAAAACAGAAATATTTCAGAAGACAAACAGAACACTAATAAAAAATAACTGAGACAAAAAAATAGTGTACAAGTTAATTGCTTCTCTGATAAATGCATAAATAAATGAACCTTTCAGCCAAAAAAAAAGAATCTCACTTCTATCTATCATACATTATTATAAGATATTTTCTCTTATATATTGGTCCCAGCTTAAGAAACTTGAAGGGAAATACACTGATTTGACTATACAAAAGTATTGTAGTGAAAGTCTGCCCAGATCTTGGGTTGCAAAAGACTGTTCATAAAATTCCAAATCTCTGGTTCAATTTAGAAGAAAATTTTATTTTCATTGAGAACTATGCTCCATCAAATATTTCATAGAAATATGGAGGCAGGAAAATTAATCAGAGATTTTTAAAGGAAATTACAAACTTCAAGAAAATTTTTCTTTCAGTATGTCAGATGGAAAACATCTTAAATATTACTGTGTCACTACCACAGTGTTTACACAGTGTTGAAGATCTGTACAATGCATGCCTTGACAGTAATTAGATAATTAGCAGGCTAATTATGTTGTGAAAAAAATCAAACAAAATCAAGAAATTAAACAACAGGCAAAGAACATGTTAAAACTTGCTCTAATAATTGCTGATGTTCTGCTTTAACAGGGCACTTTATGCATTAAATATGTAACATTTTATAGCGATAAAAGGAAGAATGAATAAAAATGTCAGCATATCAAGGGGGCTCCAATATATACATATTTGCTTTCCTGATAGTATAGGTTGATCTATTTTTAAAATGTTTTCATTTCATGTAAGAGTATAGAAGACTTCAAAACATGAAGTTAGATGTATTAAAAAGAAAAAATTCTCACGGAAATTGCCATGACTTTGTTTCATATAATGCAGCCCTTTCTCTGCAAAATGTCACTAAAGAAAGCTTTCAGGTGGTTAGCATCTATTTATTCCTTTCTAAATAAAAATATTAGTACACCTTATAGAAGATTTGTGCAGTCTTGGGGGCTGACAACATATACTGGTGAAACTACTTTGGTTTTGGTACAGAAGGTATATTTTTCAAGACAGTTCTACAAAGAATTGCTTATTTTGCATGAGTAAGCATGTTGGGTAAGACTAGGGGAAATAGTAGGAGAAAGACAAGTGAAATCTTTGGAAGTAGAGAAGGTAGAAGAGAAAGGCACCTGAAACACTGAAAACCGAAGACTTTTCTAAAAGTGAATCCTGTTGTCTGAAATGTTCCTGATAAATTCTACTGGACTACTTAGAGGCTTAGAATTAGTTTCTAGCTTCACTGGATCAAAACAAAACCTTCACCACTGAGCCACGGGTAATCAAGTTGTTTCCTGCAAATATTACCAGTTCTCCTGAGACTAGATATACCCATTTATTCACATCCACAGGCACAGGCAACAAGTAGAACTAACCCTTGTTCTAGTTCTCTTACACAGATGTTATTTGCTGCAAAGCAGGAAAGAAAACAAGGATGAAAATGGATAAACGCAAAAATGCAATTCTATCAAATCATTTCAGGACTCTCAGCAGGAAGATATCAAACACCAGTGGTAGAGGATGGGTTTCTATATCAGATTAAACCACCTTGAATTTAGATGTTTTATTCTCAGATTATATCCAAATTAAAGAGATTTCAAAAAGTTAAGGTGCATTTCATAAATCCCTGTTTTAAGCAACACAATTCTTAAAAAATAGACAAAACAGCAGAGATAGGTTATTCCCTATGTAGGTCAAAAACCGTTCTGTAGTATTTAATTTGCAAGTTAGTATTTACTCTGCTATATATATGTAAATATTTCAAAAATATCTGTCTTTCAATAGTTTGGATAGCAAGATAAGAACATAAATCAGGCAGACAGTGCCCAACTAGAAATCCAGTTTTGTTTCATATTCTGTGTCTGACATTAACCACAAATTGTTGGTGAGGAAGAAATATTGAGGTATTCTGGAATCTTTAATGATATTTCCCATCATATATACTCACAACTGCCATATGTATGAGTTTTAGGGATGTCCACATCCTTGGGTTAGTGATGTTTACTTCCATTGCTTAGCTCTTATGAGCTGTGACCTAATACCACAGTTGAGCTGTGTATTAGGAAAAAGAAATAAATAAGGAAATAAATAAGTAAATAAATAAATATGTATTTCTTCTTAATGTTTTACACCAGCTGTCTGATAATTTCATGGAAATCTCCCTCATTTTCAGTCTGTGAGAAATAGAAAATTATTATTATGTCTTCACATTTCACAAACAATTTGCGACTTTATAGTCCTCTATTACATTTTTGTTTTGGTGAGAGACAGTTTCAGTACTTTTAGAAAGTAGAAGTACTTGCAAAAGTACTTGCAAAATACCACAATATCAAAGAACTCGAAAGGATGAGGGACATCTTTTTCCTTTTGCTGTGTTGAATTCTCTCAGTACACTATATTTATTGTTTTCCATTATTGTTTTTTCCTTATCACAGTTTTAACTCTCTTTTTCTAAGAAAAATACAGTTATGAGTCTGTAGTTTTAGATATCACTTCCTAAGTCCTTGTTGAATAAGTCCTTGTTGAAAGGAGTGGGATTTGCTAAAAAAATTTCTATTGCAACCTTTCACCCAATAATTTTGGGCTTTTTTTAAATTTTTAATTTTAAATTTTTCTTTAAGCAAAACAGCGTTTTGAGAAAACCTAGTTTCTGTTGGTTTTCAACTGATCAACTTACAGAAAGGATGAATCAATTCTACTTCAGGACAAATAGGGTTCTGTAAAATTCATCAGACTCTGCGATATTTAACTATAGGATATTTTTGACAGAACAACTAATAGCTGACATTATGGCATTGAATCAGGTGTTGCATTGACAGGTTTGGTAAGTGTCATATCACACATCAGACACAGTCATTCCATTCTGTGACAGATGGAAAAGTAAGTAAAAATATCATCTGATACTGGCTGAGTTCAGAAAAAAATAACAGCTATTGTAAACCATTGTTTCTAAAATGCTATGTGCAGCATGTATTGTTTTAATGCTTCACAGTTGCTTTGATCTTTGCTTATATGTATTGTGTGGCAATGTTTATTTCTGAAGAAAAAAGGAAGCACTATTTTTGAAGCTAACACTTTCTTTGATTTAAGGATACCTTATTTTCATAAAGAACAGATTGAATATTGTCAAGAGTGTACTGTTGTTCACAGCTTTGCTATTATTCATTCTCTGAACCTATTTTGACATGATCTGCTATTTGACTGTCTTGGTGTAAAAATAAGTGCATGTTTTTAAATTTGAGCTCATTTTGGCATTGTTTTTTTGCAAGACATTAAATAAAGTAAATTAAAAAGTGACAGTAAATTGTGAAAAGTCAATTAAAAACAGACCTTTCAGCCATGTTTCCAAATGTTCAGTTGTGGTTAACATACAACTGAATGAAAGAAAAATGTAGAACTTAAACCTGAGGAAAAACCTTTAAATTCAGACAAATCAGATTTGATTCTAAGAAAATAATTTAGAAATACTAGTTGCTAACAACAACCTTCTACTCTTTCAGTATAAATCTGGTAATATAGGAGGTGCATCTCAACTAGATTTAAAGTGAAACAAGACAGATTAGCCTACGTGGAGTTCTGTGCTTGCAGTTATAATGAAGCTAATAAGCTTGCTACACCACACAAAAACATTTTCTCTAGATACGTGCTCATAAGGTTATCTTTAAGTGAAGAAACATCTACTGTTGCTGAGGCACAAAATCCTCTGTGACACGTAATGGTACAAATTTGGAGCCATTCCATTTTATTCTGAGCTATTCCAGATCTCTATAGATGCAGAAATTGCCCTTGCCGTATGGAATGCTTTGGCAGCCAATAAGAAAAATCCATTTTGTATAGCTAGTGTCAGTTAGGTAGGATGGAGAAAATTCAGCATATGGCAAGTGGGATGATAAATGGAAAGAACAATTGACATGGAGTAAAAAATTTAGAATTGTATAGTTCAGAGAAGAAGTCACTGAGAGATGACAGAAATATATTGTTTACTGTTTTAGGTGTGTCTAGACAGAGTAAAGTGTGTTTTATCCTGAAACACCAGCACTTCTCAGGTGGCAATAGTAATATTTAAACTTACACACTCCTTCTACCACTAATTGCAGAAATTACAATATCTCAGCTCATTTCATGCCCAGCCGTGATTTGTTGTTTAATTTGGTGGTCAGCCATAGGATGGGATGTGTCTGAGGATTGTTTCAGACTGCGGGCAAATAGTTGCTAAAAACCAGAAATACACTATAGCCATAAACTTCTCAAGTGTAAACAGCTTAAGCTGAACCAAAACTCCAAGACTAAATTTAAGTAAAGCACAGTTGAAAGAACTCAGAAACAGGTACCTTCAGCAGAAATAATCTGGGGGAGGAAATTAGAGAACTACCCAAAAGTAGAGAGAGAAGCACTAGGACCTACAAGTGTGAAGATACTTTGCATGAAAAGGAAGTGAGAAGCATGGGGACAGGTTTTAGAGGTTTGTGAGAGGGGTTATGAAAGGAAAATGGCAGGTCCCAGTAGTCAAAACTTTTCTTATGATTGCAGTGTACCCTGACATTCTAGACAGGAGAAGTGAGTTGAAGGTAACAAATTCCAACACTGTGAAAATTATGCACAATTTATAAACTGTAGTTTATGGAGATTAATGACAGATAAAAGAATACTGAAGATCTGTATTTTTCACTTTCAAATTTGATGAAAATACTAGTTAAAAATAACAGATATATAAATGTGCAGAGGAAAAAAAGGGGAAGAACAATTAAGCAAAGAAGTGACAAATGAAGGTGAGAAATGTTATGTTTTCATAATTATTCCTAATAAGATTAGTTTTTTATGAAAATAAATGTGTAGGTGAGAAACTAGAAGTGAATAAAAGAGGAGCCAAAAGCCGTATGAATAGTTAGAGAGGTTTTTAAGCAAGTCAGAGGACAGAAAGTAAGGTATATTCAGTAGTAAAAGTTGCTTGAAGTTTCTGTCTTAATAACTGAACCAAACTCCAGACAGAAACATCTGGACAAAGAAGACAACAACTGTGTCAGCAAACAGAGCAAGGAGATATAAGAACTGTGGAAGTCTACCAGAATTTTAGGTTGGGCGACAGCCAATATTTTCTGTGCCCATGGAAAATGACAACTACGGCCTATGACTCAGTAAGTTATCTAGCTAAGAATTCAATGCATGAATCAAATCCTGACATACCTGACATAATACAGCAATAACACATATTAAATGAAGACATCATAAGCACTTCTGACAATTAGGAATGCAGGCATAATGATAGTTACATTGCAATAACCCAATTTAACAAATTAACATAACGAAGCAATGAAATTACACATAAAGTAGAAAGGAGCAACAAAGACTGACATAAGGCAAGAGATTCTTTTTTTTTTTTAATTTAGGTTTGAAACTACATTTGCGTATTAATGCACTAGGAATACAACTCTACTTACAGTTCAAGGCCATGTTTATATTTTTTGCCTGCTATCACATTCAACTGTATAGGCATTCAAATACTCAATCGAAAACACAGATGTTGGGGTGAAAATTATAAGAAACTAAAAAGATTTGCTTCCCTCAGGCACTGTATTAGTGTAGTCAATGGAAAAACTTAATCAGAAATCAAACAGGTCTTAGCTGTCACCAAAGCATCACCCTCCTCTTCAGAAGAGACAGAGGGAATGTACTTTTGTAACCAGGCATCATTCTCAGACCATTTACTAATGACAGAGATTATTTTCTTTCTCTCACAATCACCGTAGGAAATAGTGATGCTGACAAGAAAGATAAAAGCAACCCTTACTAGTGATTGTATTGAGACATGTTGTCATATGGAGTTATAATAACTGTAGATTATGTTTGTTTTTTTCATTTGAGGTAGGCTTTGAAGTATAAATTAAATTATCAGCAGTGAAAAAAACTCCAGTAGACAAAAATGTTTTGCAATTTTTGACTTATGTTAGTTACACTTGTTGTGTCAGGGAGTGCCAGGAGTTTTAAGCATCTACCTCATCTCTCTTTCTGTGTAATGCCATAATATAGAAATTTTCTTCCTGTTACAGCTTAAAAATCCAAATTTTTATCAAATGTCAACATTGATTTTTGCTTTAAATACCTTTCCAGTTTGGGGTTTTTTTGTTTTTCAGAAATAAAGCTGTGCATTAAAAATATTGCCTTAATCAGGATAAGTGCAAACTAGGTAGCTGGTTTTTTGTTTTGTTTAGCCAGATGTACCATCAATGATTAAGTTAAATTCCAGATTCTCAAAAATGGGGTAGCCTCTTCAATCGGCAACTTTGCTTGAGTTCAAATATGCTTCTGCTTAAAGCTGCAATAATATTTTAATTATACTTTCACCAAACTCAGGAAATGAAGTATTGCTATATCTCAACTACTAACTTTGAAATTGAACTAACAGAGAAATAATGGATTAGGGGAAAAAACTGAGCTTCTTTGTTGGGTATGGAAAGCTCATTCTTTCCTTTTTTTTCTATGGACACAAAGCTAGCCATAATAAGAAAACTTTTGGATCTTTGAAAAGTGAAAACATGTTGCAGGTGCTCACTCAAAAACAGAATATATATTCAAGACACCTTAATTAAAATCTTGACAAATCTAGAGAAGAAGCAAATGGATAAATTTAGATTATTCACAAACACAAAGATAGATAATTAAAAAATATATAATTGCAGTGTGTCTCCCTGTTCAAAAGACCCACCTACTTGTGGATCTCGTACATTTTTTATCTGTCATCTCTAGGATGCCAGGCACCTAGGAACTAGGACTTGTGGTGTCTTTCAAAGTGCCAGCACTAAAGAGAATGATTGGCAGAGAGTGCATAAGCAGCATCCATTTGCAGTTCACAGACAGATCTCCATCCACACCACTCCCACTTTTTTGGGGTGGGGGGGGTGTCTTTTTTTTTTCCAGACAAAACATGGAAAGAATAATACATGCTGAAATGTTTGAGAGATGTTAAATGTTATGGTATTTTTCTTCTTTTCTTCTTCTTCCATTAAATTAGCAACTGCTAATATCTAAAATGAATTTAGAGATCCATCTGCTTAACAAATGGAGCATTTATATCCCTGCAACTGCCTTTCAGGCAGGGGAATAGCTTGTGCATAATACAATCAATTGGTTCCTGCATGTTTCCTGTCAACACCAAGGGAAACCAACAGAGAGTAGGAGGAATTGAAAACAACTCAGAATTTAAAGCAAAAACTTCTTGCCGGTATTGGACAGTCTGTCATTTTACCCCCACAATCAAAATTCAGCTTTCTTCAAGTATTGCTGTACTCTGTCAGAAAGATTTTGTGTTATCTGATCTACTGGCCTCAGCCAAACTTACAAGTCGCTGAGTTTCTACATTAAAAAACTTCTATTGTCTTTAGCTTCATGGATTATAAATCCCAAAGAGATCTTTCTGTCCACATAATGTCAACCAGATGGCAATACTTCCCATAGAAGTTGACACTAAGATGATTTTACTATTGCTAGTGACAGAGGATGAACTTGGTCTTTCATGATTTATAGTTATTAAGCTTCTTCATCAAGTCAAAAAAGAATCTGTGGAAAAGCTGTAAAATGCACATAGCTGTGTTAGCAACACTCCTGTGCCATAGTCTCAGCTGTGGAAAATCAGCTGTGCTCCCTTGGCATCCTGAACTTGCTCCAAGTAGACCAACAGAGCATTTTTGGCATATAGCTCCATATGTTAAGGCTTGTTCTGACTACGAACACATTGCAGAGTAAAGAAGTAAGTAGGACATGCACCTTAAAACAAAGGTTACAATGTCATTAGCTAACATAAAAGTTCAGTTTAAGAAAATGCAAAAACATACACCCCAAAATTGTCTCAGAGCCTAATAACTGACACCTTACAGATACACAGAGCTTATTATGCCTGACTGGCTGTAAACAGTAGGATACATTGTGTCTATAGCTTTGGATTAATAAAAGATATGAAACTTATTGTTTCATTTAATTAGACTTGATTTAGTGAATAATTCATAAGTACTGGAAAGATGAAAATTATCCACCTCTTCCCCAAAGATTTATTAATAAATTTAGGAACTATCCTACTTCCAATGATTAACTACAGGCTTTTGAAATACCTGCTAAAAAACATCTGTGGGAAGGAAGAAGAGAACGAACTTCAAATTTTATATGAGAAAAAGCTATTCTTTAAAATGTAGGTGCTTTTACAATCTCAGTAATTACTATCACTGACTATTTCCACAAGCTTACATCTCTGTATGTTCACACAGGAATACAGTATATATTAAGGTTTTGTCCTGCACTGAGAACCATGCAAGGAGAGCATGGCTTCCTGGCAGAAATCAATAGAAAGCTGAATGAAAGCCTACTTATAGGACTGCCAAGATTTTTGCCATAGAAGCCAAACTGATCTGCCTAAATTTACACGGATCAAAAACCTCTTTAGTTTTGATAATCAAATTACTGAGAGAGCAACCACTTCCAAAACTGTAATTTAGGTATATAGTAGCCTGGATATTAAACACATATTTATATAATATATGTAAAAAACCTTTTTGTCTAAAAATGTGAAAAATGTGCATGTCATGTCAGGTGTTTATCACTGGTTTCTCTCATCTGACTAGCTACAGTCAAGCAGCAGCACTATGTTTCATTTCCCAGACAGAGGATCAAGAAAGGGGATATCACTGTCATTTTTATTCCAGCTATGAGAAGACAGAATGTTGTGGTGTTTCTCCTGACTGACAGATGAGTGAAGAAGTCAACCAACTGTGTCCTATGGTTCAGGTTATTTCCTTCAGAATAAAATTGAAAAATAAGTTCTTGCTATAGAGCTGTCACAAAATAATTCAAAAATCCTATATAACAGCTATCATTCTTTCTTAAAATTGGAAAGCCAAGCATCCTTCTGTGACACAGGCTGGTTCTCAGACTATCTGAAATTCCTATTTGTTCCTGTTGTAACTTTCCTGCTAAATTCAAACGTGTTTGTACTTGTTCTTCCTCTCAGAAGTTTCCCTCAGTTTGAAAGAACATCCTTCTGCTATGTTACTTTCAGTTCCTATTGGACTTGGTTCTATATTAAGCTCAAAAGTAATAATAACAAAATGAAAGGTAAAAAATATTAAGAATTGTGATTTATAATATAAGAGCAAGTACCTGAATTATGTCTTGAAAAGACAATATTTTTGTAAAATTAATTGCTTGTTGCTTCCTCCATCTCCACCCCTGAGGATTAAACTTGCTGAAAGCTGAAGTTTTTTAAGATTTAAAAAAAAATATTTTCTTTTCAAAGGAAGGAAAGAAGAGTCAGGACTCCACAGCCAAAGAAAGAAAATAAACAAAGGGGAAATGATTACCTGCATCTGAGAAAGAAAAGGAACATTCGGTCTGAGTGTGCCTCATCAATTCCTGAATGAAACTTGATCTTGGGGTGGGGTGGGGGAAGAAGAGCAGAAGTGGGGTAAGAAAAGAGTTCAGTTAATGGGGAGCACATACGTGCTGCTGAGGTTTCTGCAGCTGTCTGATATTCATTAATGTAACCTGCCTTTGCACAACATAAGAAACATAAGAATAGGGATGTGACAGTCACTCTCAGCCGTAACACAGCTCTTCTGCAGCTACAAATATGAGGTATATGCAAGATGTTAAAGAAATCCACTCATATTGTGGAATAGTTGTCACTAGTGTTTCTTTTCCTATTACTGGGGTGTATCTAAAAGAAAAATACCGACATCCCAAAACATAGTGTTTCAAATTAAAGGTATAATCTGGCATGCATTTCAATCATTTGCTTACTCCAAGTCAGGGAAAATGTGAAAAACCTTTTGGGGCCAGTATTTTGTCAAAAAGAACTTAGGTGAACAGCCAAGGGGAGTCCTGGCTGCTGGCTCTCTCCTGGCTGTTGTGCTCAGGCTCAGGTGCAATCACTGGAACAGAGGTGGGGATGTGATACCTTCCTAAAAGCAATCAAAAATTCACACTGTAAGAAAAATCTGGTGTGCCGTGTAAGGATGATAAAGAAGATATTTCACACCGAAATCCAGCTTCAGGTTGCTGCTGAAAAGATTAGCCTCTTTGTGTCCAGCTGCATGTTCCCACCTCTTCCACATCTGCTCTAGGAGTCATGAACTAAATCCAAGTGAGTGCCAGACAAGCACCTAAGTCAATGCAAGGGGAAAAAGGGATAGCGTATCAGAATAGGAAGAAAGTAGAATAGCAAAAGAGCCCTCCCTAGAGAGAATTGATAGCTAAATTAGATTAAGTATATTGAGAAAAAGCAGTCTGAGATTCACAGGAAGGAGATAGCCTGTGGGAAAAATGTTGTTTGAGGCATTTCTGTGTTAAGTAGAAGTAAGAAAAAAGCAACACATCAAAGTTAACAGAAAGTGAGACCTATTTTTTATGGACAACTGGAAGACAGAATAGTGTTCTTGCAATCTGGGAAGCCATTCAAAAGAGTAGGAACAAAACCCAGGGTAATAGGGAAAGATTCCCACAGGGGTATTTTCAAGCCATTGATTTTACTATCATGTACCCATTTTCGCAAACAAAATCAGTTTGTTCAGATCTCCATTCTATTAAAAACTTGTATTAAGAATTGAATGCCCTTTTATTGTTTTCATAGTACAGGTTAGAAGTGAAAACAGCCCTAGTCCTCAGATCTCATATAAGCAGGATCCTGATACAGTGCCTTAGCATGGATGCATAAATATGTATGATTTAATTTTAACAGTTCCTCAGAAGTTGGGCTGAGAATTTTATCATATAAAAATCTCAAAAAAAAATTTTTAAAAACAGCTTGTGGGTTTGAATGTTCAGTGTAGCCATACTGTACTTCAGGGAACTGTAACCTTCAGGGAAAAAACAGGACCTACCTTTCCTAAAAAATGTGTCCTTTGCAACTGGAAGCCTCTGAAATCAAAGCACCAAAATAAAAATTAATTGGGAGTCAGTAGTATTTTTTACTAATATCTTCTTAAAAAATGGTCTGCTAAAACCTAGATAGGTAATATAAGGATTCAGCTGACAATTCTTGGAAATCTACTTTGTTTTTCTGTAAACAGCAAATTGTGGCTGCTAATAACTCAAGATGTAATACAGTGAGAATGAAAATATTTTGCCCTCATAATTTGCATTAAGTTCCTCCTGTGATTGCTCCTAAGTGCACTTAATAATCAACTAATGTATTTATTAGAAATAAAAATATCCAACTTGCATATCTGTATGAATGGAAATCTAGAGGTAAGTCTAACAACTGTGCATGCCGTATTTTTATTAGCTGACCTTCACATACTTAATTGCCACATTCATGATGTATGTTAATCACTTTTTTCTGTTTTCTTCAAGTTCTAACAGTAAGTATTTAATCATGAATACATTTGAAATTTGTATATAGATCACATGTTTATTTTTAATATTGCATATGAGAATCTGTAGTTTATTTCTGTGTGACTTTCAACTGACCTCATAAGGAACTCTTAGGAAGGTTAATCAGGATGTCAAGCTCCAGCTCACAAAGTTGCCTGTAGCTATCCCATGACAAAAGATAACCTTCTCTTCCTAGGAAAACATCACAGCAGATGCATTTATTTTGCCTATTAGAAAGCTCTAGAAGAGCAAGAGCTCCTGTTGCTCACTCCAAAATGGGAAAATTCTGTACTGCTTCAATATAGTTGCAATTGTCGATACCCTTTGTCCTCTGCATCTCTAAAAATTCACTTGATTGTCCACACAAAATAATTAAGTTACATGAATATTTCTTCATGCTATGTACATCAGTACATCCGAAAATAAAAATTTGTCCTTTAAAATAGAAATCTGACTTCTAACACTAATTTTCCAGAGTTTTTTGCTGATTTGAGAAGTTCACAGACAAATTACAAAATTAGAATCTATACCAAACTAAATAAATAATTTGAACATCTGGTGGGTGATGAACAGTTTTGTCTGCCTAAAGGAAAAAAAAAAAATATATATATTAAGTTATAGATCTTCTGTAATACAGTATTTCATCGTGGAGAAAATATATGAGAGTCACAGCAGGCCTCCAAAGCTTTGAAATCAGGAGTTCACAATAGAACAAGAGCAAGGCAAAAACTTGAAGTTATACAACTGTCATGATGATGTTGTTAAAAATAACTTTAGCAGACAAATAATGAACAAGATATGAAAAACCTTAAACTGAGCCAGATCAGCTGTGGGTCTGACATAACAGTACAAATAAAATTTGTAAGTCCACTTCAAAATAGTCTTCAAACTGTTTCTGAGATATTGTTTGTTTGCTTCTGATTCTGGTTTTATCATCCTTGTTTACGGAGGCTTTTTAAATCATTCAGCATTTTATATGGTATATCACATGAGAGTGACAAACTTGATTCTGTTGCATGTGCGATATGGTTTTAGTACCTCTTGTACATCTCCTCTCTTGAAAAAAGAAGTGTACTGTCATCCTCAGTGAGGCATTCAAAAATCTTTAACTTCATAAAAATGTAGGATGGTAGTTTGAAACCAAAAATTAAATCTAGTCCAACCTCCTGCTCAGGGGTCAAGTTAAAGATCAGACCAGGCAGCTGAGGCCTTTATTCTGATGGGTCTTGAAAACCTCTTAGGATGGAGAGAGATTTCACAATTTCTCTGGGCTGACTTTCCCACTGTCCTCAGAGGGAAAGGATTTGTCATTATCTTCAGTGAGAGAGGTAGGAGGCCAAGTCTTCAACTCATGCATGAACCCCTACGGAATCTGTTGATTCAGACCTCAACCTCTGGACTAACTTCTTGGCTTGACCCTGGAACTTTCTAGTCAGCATGACCCTACCCAAACATCAATGGGTAGTTTCTGACCCTGGTAACCCTCACCATGATGATTGTGATCCTGAGTCATTGACTTGCAAGTGCCCTGACCCTGAAGAAGCATCCAGGTTCTGTGGAACTCTGACACTTTCTTTGGTTTCCTGCTCATATAGTCCACGTTGCTGTTTTCTTTCTCTGCTACCAGGGTGCTGCTGGCTCATCCTCTGTTCTGTTTGCCAAGACATCCAGAGCCTTTCCTGCAGAGCTTCTCCCCACATTCAGTACCCAGCCTGTATCTTTGTAAAGAGTTCTTCCTCCCTGGGTGAAGGAATTTGCATTTGACTCTACCAAATTTCACAAGGTTCCTGTTCCTCATTCATCCACTTGTCTAGGTCCCTCTGCCTCAAGTAAACTAGGTCATCTCAGTCTGATGTCAGCTGCAAACTTGACTGAGAGTGTATATCATTGCCTGACACATTTTGTGCCTTAATTAATGTCTCCCCTGATGGGGGAGAGTTTTAGTGTCTTTGCCAGGAATTCAGGAGACGAACGGGAACTTCAACAGTCTCTGCTTTCAGATAGTTGTTTATTAAGTTTTATCAGAGAAACAGAGTCACTAGCGAGACCCAGGCATAGCACAGCGCAGAGAATGCAGGAGAAGCCCGCATTATCAAGATTAGACAGTCTTTTAAAGGTAAATTATCCAATAAAAACGTAAAATGAAAGATATTTTCACTTTTCCACCAATGTTCAATAAATCATTTTGTCACGTACACAGGAACTGTGGAACTTTTTATCCAATCACCTTAAACTACTTTTACTGCAGAATATGGAGTAACAGAAGGAGGAACAAGAGGCCTGGAGAACAACAACAATTCTCCATTTTGAAGTTTTTTACTTTTTATTTATTTATTATACTAACTAACCCAAAGACCCTAAATTTTTACCTTGTGATAATCTTACATAACATTCTATCATCTAGTTCACACCAGTGTAAATTCCAACTCTTCCCAAAGAGTAAGTAATTTTCTCCATTGGCGAAGGTCAAAAACAGTCTTGTCCAAGGGGGTAGAATCCTTCAAAACAGGCAGAGAGATATTCTCTGCATTCTGGATTCCAACAATTGCTTCTCCCAAGTCATTAATAAAGAGGTTAACAAAGTCATATCCCAAAATAAGACCCCTGTGGTACTCCACTTAGCCTGAAGGTTGAGTGAGCCCTATTAAACATGGAGCATGATCATTACATATATTTTTTACCCATTTATTTATCTATCCATACAGACTGTGGTATCTCAGTTTGGATATAAGAACTTTGTGGCAGACCATGTCAAAAAATTTGCCCTATATATTATATCTACAGCTCTCTCCTCATGCAAAAATCCAGTCTTCCAACTCTCAGGGCCATTGACATTGGTTAGACATGATTTACTTTTTGGTAAGTTATGCTGACTCTTCCCAAACACTGTCTTCTCCTTCATGTGCCCTGAAATGTGCTCCAAGAGGAAGTGCTCTAATTTTCCCGGGTACTAAGATGAGTCCGGCTGGCCTTTAGACTGTTTTACTTCTGGCATTATTGGAGATGGATTTTTGAACATTTCCCTTTATCCAGTTGTTGGAGTCCTTTCCCAGCCTCCATGACTTTTCAGATATGATGGAGAGTAGTCTTTGCGAGGACATGCCTTTACAGGCTATCGGGTCCCAAGGACCTGTATGGGTCAAGCCATCTCAAGCAATCCTGGGCTTGACTCTTATTCACTGCTGCTTGTTCTTCTCTTGGAACCATTTCTTTACAGGCCATGGCAGAGATCTTATCGGCAAAGACCAAGGCAAAGAATGCTTTGGATATTTCAACCCTGTCTGAAATCATTTTCACTGAATCCCCTGCTTCATTCAGAAGAGTCCACATTTTCCTTGTTCATATTTTCACTACTAATGTAGCAGTTGAAACTCTTTAGTGCCCTTCATGTACCTTCTGAGCTTCATCTGTCACTGAGCCTGGTTTTTCCTAATATCATCCTTACATGATATGGCAATGTTTCTAAGTTCTCCTTTGTAGTATGTCACTGCTTCTGCCTGCTGTATATAATGATAAAAAAATGAAAAGTGCATCATTTGCTGGATTTAAATGTCAAGAGAACCATGTTGTCTCTACTGTTCTATGGAATTTCATACTGTAAAAAGAACAGTGGTTTCATTGCCTTTCAATTCTAGATATTGTCAAAGATAAGTGTATTTTATACCATGTTGTACATTCTTTAGTTAATAAATTGGACACCATGAACAAGCTGTACAATCTGTAGTGTTTCCCATTTTAATACAGGAGTATCTTACCTTCACTAGTAAAAATATCTCTTTACCTTTCCTCCTAAAAATTTATTTCATCGTTTTGATATAAAGAAATCTTTTCAGTCAGATCCTTCAAATCTCCTACAACAAGAAGAAGCTGATTTTCAACAAAACGGAAAGTTGGATAATTTAAAATATGGTTATTATTTTTTTCCCTTGAGTATAACCAGTTGAACCCATGCTGTCATTCTAAGTGTTTAGCAGGATTCATGGACTGACTGAATCTAAACACAAACATCTATAATATAAGTAGGAGTATATGTTATGATGTTATTATGCATATAAATCTTTTGACTTTAGAATCAGTTGTTAAACATTCAGAGTTGAAAAACTGTCTTATAATCAGATTATAATGTAATTACGGCATCTGACACCAGTTAAATGGCAAAGACAAAGCAGCAAACTGGTAGAACAGACTATTAGTCAAATTTAGTATGCAGCTTTTTTAGTTTCCTTGAAATACAGAGAATTTGCAATTAATGCTTACATTAGTTTTACATGGACATTAAGCAGCTCTAACAAAGCAGGAATCAAATCCCAGTTTTGATGGGAATTTACAAGAGCGATCACTGCTTTCGTGAACATCAGATAATTTATAATCCCTGAAACTACTCTCAACAAAATCCATGTTTATAAGCAACAGCACCTTCTTATGAGGAAAGGTAATTACTTCTTGTTGGAGAGAACAAATTTCTCATCAAATGCAAATTAGGGACGTTTAAGTAGAAAACAATGTCAAGTCAGAAAACAAATTTTAAAGGCTTTTGAAATGTTATATCTACATAATTGGTTTAAGTGATTGAAGAAAAAGTCTTTAATACCCTAGCTGTGATGATCTATGGAAGCTTTCATCACAATTAGCATATCTCATTTCATACTCTTCCTTTCTTCAACCAAAATAGAGAAATATCTTTCTTTCTTTAAAGAAATTATGATTTCATAGCACCTGGAGTAGACCTTTCTGTCATGAAAGACAAGACTGTATTGATATGTAAAACTCAAATCCTGAATTGGGCTAATTGGGCATTTACAATGTAAATCTGTGAAAGAAACCACTTTTAATGAAGTGAAACTTTCTGAGAAATCTGAAAGGCTTCCTATCCAGCTTCTTGATGAACCAAAGATTTTTCAATAAAAAGCAAAGAGAGCCCCTCAGCCCCTGGAATAACCCGAGAGACTGGAGAAGTTATTTGATGTACAGACTGCATACAAAAACTCCCAGCAAAAATTTGCTACCAGTACTAACTTTTCTGTTGGATTCTTTCCATTTAATTTAAATATCTAAGTAGTCAGTGGGACTTGATCTCCGTGATTCTAAATGAATATCTTACCTACTAGAATTTTTTTGTTTTGATTCTACCCACTCCACACCCGGAAAAAAAGGGACTTTGGAGTTAAAATTCTGTAGGACTGTGTTGTGTTCCAACAGCATTATAACACTGATGAAGAAATCTCTTATTGTTTGGCATCCAAAGTCTCCAGGGATATAAACAGCTGAAATGATCATTGCTATTTATTTCCTTTTGAAATAAGATTGTTAATAAATTTCAAAGTTAGTTTTCATGAGTACTATAATGATTCTGAAAAAAAAAATGCTGGTAAGATGCATTTCTTGGTGATTAATCTTCTCAAAACACAAAGCCAAAATAATCAAACAGCATGTAAATATGAAACACATTTTCTAACTCCCAGGCGCTACTTCTCATTCATAGGGCATAGCAGATAAACAGGATCTTAAAAAACGGAATTAGTGCCATAGTATACTGGTCACAACTATTTCTAAGGAATGTCTCTTTTCCAAATAATCATATTGTCTAGTGCCTGCACAATATCTACAGCTGCACCTGTTAGGTGCTTCTTCTCTTCCTGAAAGCACGTGTTAGATTTATATGTGTAGCATGACCAAGACTGCATATATTAATTAATCTTTACAGCTAGTGACTGAATGAGTCTGACTGGCAGATACAACCCTGACAAACAGAAGCTTTGTGTTAAGTAGCTTCACAGGATCTGTTTTGCAAAAGGTTTTTAGGCATCCATAGTGTAGCAATGGGGAACAAAGACGACAGACCCCCTTGTATGTCCCAAGAAGATCCCTTTTATTGCCAAAAATCGCCCCCTCTTTAGACCCTTAATGTCAACCAAAACCCAACCGCAGCCTCACAGAACTGAACAGCAGAAGGGCGCCCATTGGCTGGCACAGCTGCAGTGCTGCTGTCCACGCGTCCTACCAGCCAATCAGCTGCCTGCTCATGTGCTGTCCACGCGCTCCTCCAGCCAATCACAGTCTCACTGCCAACTGTCACTCACCGACTCCCTCCTCCCCCGCACCTGCCTCTCAGCCCTCACCCGACTGCCGACCCTGCCGCCCGCAGCTGGGCCCTTCCCACAGGGCCTTCTGGTGAGCATAAGCCTGAGCAACTTTAGCAAATATAACCCCATATTCCACACATAGCACTTGAATACTACTTCAGTAGAGACTGAAAGTCATGTTTTTCACCAATATTTGTTACACTGGGTAATCAAAGTACACATTTTAAAGAGATGTACATTTTGCAATGTAATTATTTGTTTTTTTAAATGTATGTATTTTGCTTGTTTAGTTATCAGTGGGCCACATAGAAAATATCAGTCTCCCAGAAAACAAAACATATTGGTAGCTTTTGTGGAGAATGGGAGAGTTATTGTATTATATGCATTTATCAGTGTCATGGATACTTCTATTACATTTCTCACCTAGTTAAGCCTGTCTATAGAGGCAAGTGTTAGAGAAGGCAAAAAGGAAGAGAAAGTCATTGGAAGAATGGATTCAAATCTAAGCTAGGCAACTAAATTGTGCTAAAATTTTAAGATTCTAGGGGCACATTCCTCCTGAATATATGCTTGTGGACAAGGTAAAGAAAAAAATACTTTTGAAGTAGTAGAGAAGTTCTTCTCTAGCTAACATAGGGTTCTAAAATTAATTCCACCATGAAAATATATCAGTGAGCAGTGGGAATGAAGTTCAGACATGAGAAAAAGGCACTACATCCATGTGCAATAAAAAGTTACAAAATCCAAAAGGTTCCAAAACCGTAATAGCTTTACTTAGGGAAAATGACTCTTATCATCAGAAACAGTTTGTGAGGGTGCTGTTGTTAACTTTGTATCTCTGAAAGAGCTGCAGCATAGTGGGTAAAATAGTCTGGGAGGCAGCCTGAGTAGAGTCAACAAGTGAGAGAAGCTTCTCCCAATTCAAAGGATGTCTGGGGAGACTGAAGAAAGATTCAAAACCAGCTTGTTTCTAGGCACACTTATACTGTAAACCATAGCTCAGCAGTTGCAGTGACATTTTTTGTAGCAGACATCATTATACTGGAGGCACAGCTATCCTCCAGCTAGCTCATCCTGCTGCCCTGCAAAAGAATGATCACAAACATGGCAAAGACCAGCTGGTTTCAAACTCTAGCTCTTTAGGACATGACAGTCTTCTGATGCAGATAATGGAGATATGGCAATTTTATTGTCATTTGGATCTTACTTCCCTGAAGAATAGATGCAAAAATTAGGTCAATTTACACAATTTTGTAGGGCCGAACCCTTTGGCTGTGCTTTGTATCACTGGATTCCCAATCAGGCACAGAGTAGTTGGTGCACACCTATTCTAGGAAGGATTGTGGTTTAAGAAGTTTAACAGCTATGTATTCAATGGGTCATTAAATGTAAATGTGCTTCAATTTTGGATTATTATTACAGTGTATGGTGTCATAAAATTATATGGAAATTCATCTAACTCTTTAAACCAAACAAAAACAAACATAGAAAAAAATCAGTGTAATATAAATTTGCTCAAATTTTCCCTTACCTAGAAACAAATTTCACAATATCTGTAGAATTTATTTACAATACTAATTGTGAATGCTCCAAAGATAAAACTACTAAAATAAAATAAGTGGTGAGTACACTGCAGCTGGAGTGTAAAACCTAAACTAGGAGCTATTTGTCACCTCTGAGACTTGAATGAGTTCATTCACTGTGGCCACCGGCACTGGAAAGTTGTCCATGGTATGTTTTCTTGGAACTCAACATTAAAATCAGCAGACACTGACTGTAGTCTCTGTTAAGTTGCAAGCTCATTAAATCCTCCCTAAATCACAATTAAACCTTCTGTGGTCGTAATCTCCCAAACTGCTGATTGCACTCACTAAATTATTGAGCTGCTGAAAGGAAAAAAAAGGAGAAACAAGTAACTCAGACATTAATTGTATTTTGGACACAGATAAAGGACTTATGCCACCTTGGGAAAAAAAAACCAAAACTCCAAAGAAACTGACTTTTGCTAAGAAGCCACCTTGGCTTCTGTTTAGGTCACTAGTTAGTCCCAGAGTCAGGAATGGGCCTAAAATTGCTCCACATCTTCCTTACGCTCACTATCAGAGAGTAGAGATGGCCTCTAAGCTACAGTGGTCTTAGCTCTATGTCCAAAGGGCACAGTAGCAGCCATGCTTCCAATGCTCTTTTGTTAGCTTCTGCTGTTCTCTCTTCTATTCATCATTTCTCTGTCTTGTTTAATACTCTTTCCTGCTAACCCTTGTCAATACCTCTTTTGTGTGTCCTCTACCATTGATTGACCTTGATTCATCTATAAGAGGATGACATGATGAAAACATAACTGTTCACAAAGAGGCAAGAAGATTTTAACAGGTACTTAGTCTTATAGATAAAGAAACTGTTCATTCTGAGAAAAGAATTCTCTTCATCCATTCTGAGAAAAGAAATATAAATAACAGTCTTTGAAAAAACAGTTAACAAACATGATGGTCTTGTTTGTGCCTCGCCATCCTCTATATCGTATAACCAGTGCCTGTGCATTTAAATAATGCACATTTCTTAAATCTCTGGATGATTCCCCCTCCTAACATTTATTTTTGTCAGCAAAAAACCCAAACCAACCAGGTAATAGGCTATGGCTACACTCACTCAATTCCATAGAACAACATTAAATATGGCTAAGTTAAATACATTCAGACTGTTTTGAGAACTAACAAATTTTCTGCACAGCATTTAGTCTACAGTAAAAAACCTGTTTTATATGCAGGCAGATGGTTGCTCGGTTGTGATGAATGTCACAGTTGGCTCAGCTGCGTGGGAACTACTGCTTTAGTATTGCAGGCCAATCCAGGAGAGTGGGCACTTATCCTTTTGATGGTAATACCAGTGAATGTATGTATGAATGTATAAGTGGCTGAATAGCTGCATTGAAAAATCAGTCTTTGCTTTTGATGAGGATGTGACTCAGCTATAGGAGACAGAAAATTTTCTTCTTCTTGCCTGCAGATTGTCAAGAAAGCATAAATATGTTAGTCAAGAACCAAGACTGGATCATTTTAGGTAAGATGCACTACCAAACACAAGGTAGGCTACTCTTGTGTATGTTTTGAAGGCTTTCAACTTCGAGTCTCATTAACTATGTGTTGGTCCTTACCATAATGATGTTGACAAGTTCTAAGTTAGTTCAAGCTACATGTTTTCCATGATATATCGAAACGAATAGATTAATTATGTCCCTTATTATATGAAGTATCCAAATAGTTATAATGCATATTAGATATTTGCCTTTAAAATATTTTTTATTCCTTTAAAATGCTGTTTGAAGTGTGACTTCAATCAAAACTGTAAAATTTGGTTATATTAAAAAATTGCAAAAATTATACAAGTTCTTTCAACCTTAATGAAACTTACAGAAATAATTTTATACTAATTTGTTGAAAGACAGACTCATGGGCCAGCAGTGAGAAGTTCTCTTAATAGCTAAGTTGGAAGAAGCCATTGAACCAAAGGGATATGAGATGTAAATGCTGGCAAACCCTTCACTATAACATTGCAAATTATGAAACTCTAATATGACACTAATCATCCTATCATTCTTCAAAAATAATGTTCCCAAAATGAAATATAATAACTGGGAAGCCCACTTCAACATAAGTCAATAAACTAATAAGCTTGTTAAGAGAAAATAATTACTTGGCTGCAGTCTTTGAAGAGCATCTATTTATTTTGAAATCTTCTGAAATACAAGAGCAAAAAACTGAATAAATCTTAGCACAGTAATAAAATTTCCCTCTTGGATTTCTTGATTAATTAATGATTAGTAGACTCTTATATATGAGGCCAAACAGCTGAATGCTTAGAATCCGAGAGAATCATAAGCCTTATCCCTTTCCTCTGAACTTCCATAATAAATATAGGTTTTCTTGGCATATTCATAAGCTACATGAAAAAGAAAGTTGTTATTGAATTTGAATTTCCATCTTGCTCAATCACTATGCTTCTAGCTGCTTGAGCAAACTTGGAGTTCACGTTTGTTTTGTGGGAATGATGAGTCTAAGCCAGAGGTTAGCTACCTGTACTCAGTTTAATTGTGAGAAGAAAGTACTTTGGGAAAACATCCTCCAATCTTTTAAACTTTTAATTAGCAAGCATGTTACACCAGGACTGATCAGATAACTCCTCATTCCATGAAAGGTTAGTAAATATTTTAGTAGATGCTTCTACTTCTGAATAAATATGGCAATAACATGGGCTGAAACGTTAGTATCAATTTCATTTTTAAAAGTCACACACTCAAAAAATTGGTCTTGCAAAAAAAAAAAAAAAAAATTAAAAGGTCCAGAGGAACAATAGACATTCTCTGAACAAAAATAATATATCCAATGAATTGTTGCTTGTTAACTGTGAGAACTGCATCATAAATTACTCTCTCTGGACATTAGAGAATCCAGGAGGGGAAGAGTAGGAGGAGGAGTGAGAGAAACCGCCTCTGGTGACTGTCTCATAAGCACAAACTCCTGCTCGAGCTTATCTCCAGAGCGCTCCTAAACTTTGTGCATTCCTGGGATAGGAATGGGAGAAACTCATGCTCCCTGCTTTCCCTGGGAGGGAATCAATGTAGATTCTTTCTTATTTTCCTTCTCTTTCTGGAGAAATTCTGCATTTGTGATGTCTTATCTCATTTTTGCCACAGGGTCATTTCAAGATATTTCACATTATTTTGCATAAAATCATTCTGTATATCAGACTCACCATAACAAAGATGTAATCAAATTTGCAATGTATAGTTTTAAGGGTTAAAAAAGATAATTAAGATATAGCTCATGACGTTCTCATTTAAAGAAAGTGGAGTCTAATTAAACAAAATGCATTACTTGTGCTGTTTTCAGGCCCAAAGACAATGCTGTTTTCTTAAAGAATTTCTGAGGTTATCTTGACAGATAATGTCCTTCTCTGCTGAGTGATTGCTTCAAAATTTAACTTAATGAAGTAAAAACATGAGGTTTGTGAATTTTCCTTTTTTTTCCCCATGATGAATCTATGATTAATATATTAAGATATCTATGTATTTAATTATCATGAAAATTATCTCCCAACTAGAAACTGTTAAAAATATATTAATGAACAAATAGTCTAAGTATTGAAAATGGCACTTAGTGAGTAAGTAAATCACTTTGATTAGTAAATTATCACTAAATTATCCAGTCTTGTCTGGGACTGTTAGTAATGCAGGTGGATCAGGGTTTTGACTGAGTGTCAGAACAATAAAACCTGTTGTTCTCCCAGCAGTAGTCAGAGGCAGGTTTTTGGGAGTAATCCCAAATCACCTCTCTGGTGAGGAAATTGGAGCTCAAAATTCAGATGGATTCTTTTTCCCACTTTGCATAATTCACAACATTGTAGGATGACCTTTCATGAAGACCGCGAAGGAGGAAAAAACTGAGACAGAATGACAGCTTCTCAGTAGATCAGCTGCAGAACTTCTGTTATTAGTATTCAGTAAGACAGCTACAGACTTGAATTCATGTCACCTGAGACTCCAAAGCCAGTATACTCACGCTTATTTTGCTCTAATCAACAGGGATTAATAAATGCTTCCAGTAATCTTTTACATAGCTGAAATGTGAACTATCTTCAAACCATACCGTATCTGTATCATTTAACTGCATAAGGAAATATGCACACACGAATTTTACCATCTCGGACTCCTAAACCAAATGTGATCGATACAGAAAGAAACAGTTTTACAATTAATGATAACACCAAGGGTCCCTAAAACTTAAATTATCTGGCCTACTAGAGACTGTTGCTGGACAGAATGTTTCAGGGAGGATATATTGACTATTGTCTACCTGTGGAGTTGTAACTTTTGTGCCATTACAGTATATGCTTAATGAACACCAGAATTTTATGTAATACAGGGCTAACACTAGAACAGCATTTTGCAAAGGCTCTGCAGAACTAGACTGAGTGCTTTCTTCAGAATAAATTAAATGTTGCTATAGAAATTTAGGTCATTATTCTTAAGTGCTCTGAGATTTTTTCAAGCTATAGTGAACAGAATATTGCTAAATTCTTTAGAGAGCCTGGAGCAGGCAATTTGTTAGGTGTGGTTTATATTAATTTTATTTGCTAAGCTGTTTGAGGTATAAAGCAGTGACAGATCATCCTTAATCTGTGAGGGATTCAATTATATCTAGACCAGAAAATAGAATTACCTACTGATCACACCCTATTCAAAAAAGGAAATCAGTGCAACAAACCTATCAAAGGTGTGTCATGACACAGGGTGAATAAGCAACTAAATACCGCATTTCTAAATTAAAATTCATCTTTCCATCAGCAGTAAACCCACATTTTGAAAGAAATATCACCCTTTCTCCAATCACAGCCACAGTCCTCTCTAAACAATGTTTCCAAGATGTGACAGCAAAGAGACTGGAAATTTTGCTTTCTTTACATACTTGCGTAGTCCTCTGGGAAAATATTCCTCTAGAAATAGAAAATTTCATACTAAAGAGGAAGAAAAATTCTGTTCTTCTATAAGAGGATGAAAACTATGGAAAATTATTCTGAATTTTTCTTGGATCATGTTAGAAAGTGAAATCTACTGATAGAAGTTGTTTCAGGTCATGGTGCCTAGTCAATATGGAAGATAAAGTCTGGTCTTCTAAATTAATTGAAAAGTTTAAGTTAGAGCTTCAGAACACTGGTTTTTTTCATGTAGCTTGTTTCTTCTCCATTTATCTTACCTAAATATTTTTCATTCAGCATTTTTTCTTACCTGTAGGGTGAAAAGTGATCATGAGTCCTCCCTAAACCAGAGTAGTAAGAAAAGCAATACTCTATTAAACCTTTCAGGTCTATTAAATCATCATAGTTCATACCACTGGGTGTAGGTGCTTTGTGGTTGTCAGAGTCAGTGGAAATGAAGAAAAATTTTCTGTGAAAGTCAAGTAATGTAACCAAATATAGAACCGCTTTTTCTTCTGGAGACCATAAGTTAACTAAAACAGCTATTGTGTTGTGTCAAGAAAGTCAGCAGTTTCATATTTATAGGCTGAGTAAATAGTAGAGTGCACTTAGGGCTCTCAAATATAACAAATTGGGTCCTAATGTCCATATCCCAGTTTGTGATTGAAAACTCTAATCCCATTTCTTTATTCCAAATATTTTAGCCTGACAGTGAAGGATGGTAATCTACCAACTAGCTAGGAATAAAAAATGCTACATCAGATACAATGTGCTTAAGCAAAGAAGCTCTGTACTAAGGCTCATAATTTTGCATGGTTTCAAGAATATAAACAGGCAGGTAAAACATTGGCCCATCTGTGAATATCTCAAAAATTGCAGCTAATGCAACACACATATCATTTGGCTTCTAAAATTATCAAAATTCTCTCTATTAAGGCCTTTCAAGCAGAGTAAGCACTGATTTTAGTCTGAGCCCTAGATTAACTTAGAGATCCTGAAACCAAATTGTTAAGCAGAGTGGGGCCAGATGATAGCAGGTGGGACCAGATTCTAAAGAGAGATTTTTCAAAACCCACAGGAGAAACGTTAAAAGTGGGCGTTACTATGCAACCGGGCAAAATGTTGTACAAGTTGTGTAGGATAAAAGTGACAAAGAAACTGAGCTTGTGCAGTTGTGTAGAGGACCAGGCCTATGCATGTGTTGTCTCAAACATTTTGAGTATTGCTGCAGGAAAAGTGGTCGGAGGAGAGGGTTCTGAGAGCTGGGGCAGAGGTGTTCGGAGCCAAGTTCCTGCTCCACCTGGAGACCCATGCTCAGTGTTGTCCTCCCACTCCCTGCCAACTCACTTCCTGGAGGAGGACTATCTGTTCTCATGTGAACAAATGCCTGAAATATCTAGTGTGCATCAGAGGTGTGCACCAGGTAAACTAAAAAGGGAGCGGATTGGGCCCCCTCGCTCTCTTTTCTCTCTCCCTTTTTATTTGGCTCACCTTCTGCCCCTTTTTCCTCTCTTTCCTCTGTCTCTCTGTCTCTCTCTTTTTCTCTCTCTCTTTCTCCTCTCTTTCTCTTTTGTTTTCTTTGTCTTGCAACCCCAGCTCCAAACTATCCACACAGCAGCACCAAAGTGAGATCTAAGGACTGGTGATACTCTTTGTTTCCTTCGCTTGCTTTCCCTGGGCATAAATAGCATAAAAGCTCCCTGACACATGGTGCAGAGTCTGTTCAGCCTGGTGAGAATTCATAGTGAACATCTTGGCCCCTGGTGATGGATCATAACAAGGTGAAGATGGGAAATAAGTGTGATCTTAGAACACTAGCTGTGCATGGAATTCTAGCTTCCTAAAATTTAAATTTAAACCTGTTGTCGCCCCAAAGTGGTTAATAACTGTTACGACGAGTCTCAATGGCCATAAACACATTTATCTAAACATCTGGGGTACTAGTTGTTTCTTTGCATATAGTATGAGGAAAATTAGAGGTGTAGTACACAGAGATATTTCTCAATGAGAAATGAGAGAATGAGGAGTTTAATAAATCTTTTAATATGTCAAATCAAAAAAATATAATATTTCCATAAATGAAGAATAATGATAATGCTTTGTTAGAAGACTGAAAAGACAACTAGTCCAATTAAGTTAGTATTAAAAAGTTTACCATGTTGACATTATAATGACAAGAGATAGTTTATTGAGATTTTTGTTTATCTCTGGGTTAGGGTAACTGCAAAACCTTTTTAGTCCCAACTGCATTCCCCAGACTATCAGAGTAATAATGTGTCACTGAAAGATTCCAGAGCTATCTCAGTGCTGTTATCAAAAGGTTGCTGAGAAGAAGAAATGTCTTTCAGGCAGCAGCAGTGATCAGTTCAAGTAAGTGGAAGGCAACAGGTAGCATACGAGAATTCTGAAGATTAATAGGTAGTCTGATGGCAAGGGTTGTTTGTATTATGTGCTTCAAGGAAAGAAAAGAGCAAACAATCTATAAGAGAAATTTAATATGCAGGAGTTGTTAAGCACAGAGTCTTATCCAGAAGTAGATTTAGGTGCCTATGATGAAATTTACGTATTTGAGTTTGGGATTAATCTGCCCTAATTTAGTATTTAAACTTCTTAATTAAAGCTCTATCAGTTGATGGAAGAAGAAATAGGTAATTCAAAGGGCAAATCCTCCAAATTATTCACATAAAGGATGGTGATACTATCTTTAATATCCAAAAGAATCTGGTGTAAATAGTATTATGATAGAAGCTCCCTGTAGATAAAGGAAAAATGTACAGAAATGTTCATTTTAATATGTAATTCACTAATTTTTAATCTCTGTATTATGATGGTTATTTTTTCCTTCCCTTTGTTTTTCAAAAAATGCAGGATTATCTCAAACGTGGTTCTTAATATAATAAAAGGAAGATGTGGAGAGATCTGGCAACGTTCTGGACAGAAAACATGAGATTTTAAATGTGAATGAGGTTATATACGTGTGCATATTGATTTTACTTTACCAGGAATAAAGACATTAGTCACGATATTGTCACACTAACAAAAAAGTTCTATTGAGAACTCTAAGTCAGTGAAGTATCAGCAAACCTGTAAAATTAACTTATTGAGAACATTCACATATGGCGTAATAATTTTTGTTCAAAAAGCTTTATGTTTGAAGGACAATAGTATAATATCGAATCAACATTGTTTAGTAAGAGCTTTACAAAAAACATGGAATTTCTTAATAGGACTACATTGCTGTTGGGCTGTGACAATGCTGTAGAAAAGTCAGGCTTCCTCTATCATCTAGATGTGATCCAATCCCATTGCGTACTTTTACGTTGTCATTTTTCATTTCAGTTACATAAATTGCTATCATAAGAGCTTTTCAATAAATATCTTTGTGCTTCTGAATGATTACAAAGCCAATGTAACATATATATCTACCTAGGCAAGATTATCTCTCAAGTTCTGAAATGCTTCCTTTTCTATTGTAAGTAATGTTTAAAAGTAAAATGATGCTATTAAATTTGCCCAGAAGCAAATTAAAACATTATCCATCAGAGATATCACCTACAATTCTTGCAAGTCCCCAGTAATTTTTTATTTTATTAATCCTAATTTCTTTCATGAAAAGACTGGTGAATTTGCTTCTCACTTGTTTCCATGGAACTGAAAAAACACCTTCCACGTAGTAATCCATCAATATTTTTAACATGCTAGGTTACTTCTAGCCTTGCTCCCATTTACAAAGCTCCTTATTAAGAGTTAGAAGTCTTCCTTTCATTGCTTCTCTGTGTTCTGACAGAAATTTTTATTTAAAAGGAAGATCCAAACCAGATCTTCTAAATGATAATGAAACACAGGGGGCTACTTTTACTACTCTGTTACTCCATGTTTATGCTGGTCAAAATCCACTGAAGTCAATGCAATTACTGTAGAGTAAGAGAATAGTGTTGTTGCGGTTATTCACATCCAAGGTTTTCGTGTTTCATCTATGAACATGTGCAGATTAGACACTTTTGAATGTCAGTTGAAGCTGATTAAAACATTTGATGTTATGATCTTTGCAGAGTAACAGTATCTACCAAGTGTGACAATTTTTAAGTAAGTGATTGAAAACATTCTAAATCACGTTTCTAAGAAATAGTGTCCTAGAAGTGCACCACCTCCTAACTGACCAATAAGAGCACTTTCAATCAGGTGTGTTGCTATCAATCCTACTGCAGCAATATGCAGGAGTTGTTAGGATCTGAAACAGGGTTTTATCTTTTTTGAGTAAGTGGTGTAAATGTACAGGAAAGTATGTATTCTGTTCTCTGGTAACCCTAGGGTGTTAAACATACTTGATTTTCACGTGACAGTGAAGACAGGACTTGCCAAATATGACTTAAAAAGTGAATATATTGCATGCCATTCATTTCTGCTCAGAAACATCAGACCAGCAGCTCTTATGCTTTTGCTCCTATGACATACATGCATGCATGCACGCACACACACACACACACACACACGCAGACACACGTACACTTTAAAAGGTGACTTGGAAACTTTGAACCTCGGCAATCTTCTGGCAGAAAAATTAATTCAAAGATATACAGCTTCCTGAAAGATTTAACTTCATTAAATAATTATATTTCAGCAAAAATGCATTTTCCCAGAAATATTTCAGCCAGCTTCCTGGACAGTAACAGTGTTTATTTTCTCTAAAAAGGTATTGTGAGCAATAACTTTGTCATTGATGTTGTTGCTATTACTATGACTTGAAATTTGTTCTTCTACAAAAGGTACATCAGGTTAAATGACAAAAGGGACATTTTAATTCAGACCGTTTGTCAAATCTATGATACCACTTCACAAAAACAATCTGTCTTTGGCCTGGAACACTGGCTGGCAAACTCCCAGCTTACAGCACCTGTTTCATAGCTCACAGTGAAGATTTGATAAATACCTTGCAGTCATCTTGAGAAATCATTCATTTCATGATATGACTGAAAGTCGTTCCTGGAATTATAGGCATTCTATTACACTATTTAACTGTTCCACCGAGTCATTATATGAAATGCCTAAAAGTGTCAGGCATTTCATGAAATGGCTGGTGTCAGTGCTTTAGTCATTTTATGAAACTTAGCATTGTGACATTCTATTCACTACTGCTGTGAAAAATCAATTTTTTCCAAGGGAAACAATGTCCTATCAAAGTCTCACTGATATAAATAAGCAGACATATTTGTCATATACTCCTCACAATCTCTCAGCTGCTGCAGGCCTCAGGCACAATACCTTTCCTGAGTTTGCTCAGTCAGACAGACCTCCTCCACTTTTGGACTGTATTTCTGGGTGGTTATTTCTCAGTATTTGTCACTTAGAGAATGAAAAAAAAAACCCACAGGGGATTGCTATTTTATTTTATTTTATTTTATTTTATTTTATTTTATTTTATTTTATTTTATTTTATTTTATTGTATTGTATTGTATTGTATTGTATNTTATTTTATTTTATTTTATTTTATTTTATTTTATTGTATTGTATTGTATTGTATTGTATTGTATTTTATTGTATTTTATTTCTAACCCACACTCAAGTCTGTATTTAGACTTGCTTAGTAATGTGCAACACTAATGAGATAGAGATAGTAGAAAGTAAAAGATTATAAAAACACCCACTTCCTATAATTGACTCAGGCAGAATGAATCCACAGAGCAGTTTAGTATCATAAAAGACATAGATGAAAAAGGTCTGAAAGGGATTGGTTTGAAAAGTAAAATCTGTCATGGGAAATGTTGTAGGAATTAATTGGGTTTGTGTCCCAAGCAGCTTCTTCAGGAGAGGAAATTATTAATGGTAATCGTGGTTCACTGTTTTGAAGCTTTACTGATGGAGATCAGGGTTTTTTAAATGCTGTGGAGGCTGAAGGAAATGTAAAAGAAGTAAATGCAAATGTTCCAAAGTCAAACTGAATAGCTGATGTCCTGGTTCTGAAAACAAGTAGTTATTGTGTTACCATATGGCTGTAAAGTGAAATATGATGTATTTATAAATAAAATTATTATGGAAATACTTTAAAATATTATTTTAGGTTAATATTCATAATTAAGCAAGAATTGTGCATACAATGCCTAAAACTGTTATTTATTATACAAGCTACTTTGCAAGACAACCAATACCAAGAAAGCAAGAATCATAATCTTGAAGAGGAATTGAAGGACTTTTTTTTTGTTGGTAATGTTATAATTTGTCACATGGAAGATACTTGAATACTTACTACTTCCTTCTTTTTTTGCATGCAGCTAGATTTGGGAATCTTCTAGTTTCTCCATGGGTGAAAAATAAAAAACAATAGAACAGGCATGAGTCAATTAATGAAGAAATAAATATTAATAAAAATTTAAAAAAATTCCATGTGGCTATATCTTACATTCTTCTAAGGGATGGGAAATTAAACTTCTTGCCAAAAGGAATAATCTACATTTACAGTTACTAAAATTTTGAATTGCTCTTAAAAAAGTAATTCTAGCTCTCATGAGGTATTTCAGAATTCGTTTGTGGGTATACTGAATCAGGGCAGTCCTGCTGGAGCTAGCTTACTTGTTTATGAAAATCTTTTCCCATAATCTTGCTGCTAATGGTTGCCTTTGCTCATTCACAGTAGAAGGAAATTAACATGAGGTGAACAGATTTGCACAGTAGGAAATGTGTGTAAGCAGACACTATTTTATAGTTGTTTGAGTAATTTGGGGACATTTGCAGAAAACACCAGGCATGACTTTCAGTACTGTTATTTGATGTGCCTTGCACTGAATTTCTCCGATGTGAGCAAGTTAGCTGAAAACCCAGCTCTGCAACTTTTATGATAGAACATTACATTGCAGCCAACCTTTTTTCCTGCACTAGGATAGTGGGATGGGATCTTTAAAGAATTTAGAATTTTCTAGAATTCTAAATTTTTTCTTTGTCTTTCTGTCTATATCCCTCACACTGTGCAAAAAGTTGTTACCAAATGGAAGCTTCCTATGGATCAACTTTCACAGTCTTTGGTGAGGTGCATTATACCAGAAATCTGTGTTTTATTAAAAGAACTGAAATAGTGAAAAGCACAGGATGGGCCTTTGCAGCACTTAGATTACATCAGGTTCTTATATTGCATTCATCACTACATATTTTAATATATTCAAAAAGGGCAGGACAATGTTCTATCATTTAATTTCAGATATTTAAAAGCATCCGTTTATATGAGTTTTGTTGTTTCTACTTTGAAAGTAAACTTGGAGTCCTGAGAAATTACTTAAGAAAGTTGTCCTGGACTGACTGTCAGAGTCGAAAAGTTCTTTGATGTGCCTGTATCAGCTATTTACTATTATAATAATTTTCCCATATTTCATTTGCTTTCTCCAAAAGTAATACAGTATCTAGGAAAATACACAAAGTTCTCTTCTGCTGCATTATATGTTGTCGCTGTTACGTCCGAGACGCATAAAGAAAACAACATAAAGTCCAGGCTTATGAACAAGTGGAAGCGCTTTAATAATTTTTTACTACTTTATAGGATTAATTAACTACTAACTAATTACCTAATTAACTACTTTATAGGATAGATCGCAAAAGTGTGTTGAATGGCAATAGGTAATTGGTTCCTCGGCCATCCACTCCTTGAGAGGATTGGCCAAGTTCTAAGATACCTATTCCAAAATGTTTTCAAAGTCGAAGCCATAACAATCTTGCAAAACAGGTTGCAGGTGCAAGAAGTTTATGAAACTGTGACCTTGTTTAAAATAGTTTACATAGGAAAGACAGAATATTCTCACAGGATATTGAGAAAAGGCTGAAGAATTTCTCCGCTTCTAGCTTTTTAGCACCTACAATATGTGAAAGAGGAAATAATTGATCAAAATTCCTGAGGACATACAGGGGATAGAGCCCCCAGCACTCAGCAGCCCAAGGAGACTTTGGAAGTGAAGTGTGGTAACAGGCATGTTCTTGTAACTGCTTTTTTTCTTCCCTTGCATACCCCAGAGGGCTGCAAGGCTGCAGTGGAAGGCAAATACTACAAAGGGATTGCACTATAAATAGTAACTACATTTGATCTCACAAACAACTTTGTATGTATTCTGCCTAAAAATGTGAGGGGCAGGCATGATGCCTCCAGCTTAGCCACATTTCCTCCTTTCTCAGACAAAATGTGGTCTAAGAGTCTTGGTTAAGCATTAAGATTACCATGTTTGAGTCATAAAAATATCTCAGTGATGTCATTGGGACTATCAAGAAAGCTTTTGATCATAATATCCTGACAAACCTTATAAAATATGTGTATTTACTTCAATGTCATGTTAACATATTTTTTCGCTTTTCTTTCAGCACAAATTACATATTCAGATAAGGCAGACCTTGAGGGAGACAAATGGAACCTGAATTTTCAGTCCTGCTCAAATAGGATATAAAACTAAATCTGGTACTTTCTTATGATACTTCTAGTACAAATACCGTATAAAGGACCAATTGCAAAGGCATAACACTATTCATTATGAGTACAGAGCTGAAATGTTAAGTGAAATTGAATTTTTTCTGTTAAGACTTGATAATGGGTGCCTGGATAGAAATTATTTTGAAAGCAATAGTTAAAAACAGGGAAATCTGTTCTCTCTTATTTTACTCAATAGGTACACAATTGCTCCTACAATGAAAGCAGGTTAGATCTCTAAAGTGTGTAAGATTGAATTCTGTTCCTGAATGTTCCTACACAAATGGAATTAGACAGATTTCTCCAGAGGATGAAATCAGTCACCATTGTGCTGCATGGATAAGTTAAACAGAAGAGCAGTATGTCTGAAAAGAAAAAATACATTGTCTTAAATTTTCCATGGCACAATATTTATATTTTGTAGCACTGCTCGGTTTTGTACTCTGCTCGGTTTTCTCAGAGAATGGGCCACTTAACCAAATAATGCTGTAAGTGAGCTGATAAAAGTGGGCTACTAATTTTACAAATGATCCTCTGCTACTGCCAAGTACTTCACAAAGCTGGCATGAGCCTACCAGCAGGAAATATCCCTGTGTGCAATAGTTCCTGAAGAAAGCCAGCTAGTATAGAACAAAGAGGAGTCTGAATGTGTCATGAAGCTGTTTTTAGTACAGAGCGCCAGATATAGGGCTATGGAGTTACATTAGAGATACATTTGGCTCAGAGTTTTTGAACTATGAGTTAGCAATTTCTATTAGGAGAGCTGGGCATGAAAAGCATCTGGTTGTTTCGGAAACAGGAAATAAGAAGTGCCCCAGAAGACACTAGTGAGAAAAGCTTTTGCTCTTAGCAACTTTGTGGTAGCTGAATTGTGTTTGGGTTCCAGCTGCAAAAGCTGTACACTGGTACATGGAAATGGTTGAATTAGAACTTACCTATCCTGCATCTGCTTCTCACACATTTTCTCTCTTCTTTGAAACAACCAACTTTGCCAGGACACTCTACAATGTCTGTTTGGGGTCAAGACAATTTCATTAGATATGTAGTAAAGGCAAAGTTTGCAAACAATAGTCCAAAGGCTAGCTAGGAGAAAACCAAAGTGAGTAAATGACCAGTATATCTGAAGGGAGTGCAACAGAAATAGAAACAATAGAAACAGAAAGGAAGATCTAAGACAAAAAGCAATAGTAAGTGGAGTAATTTGACAAAGCTCTGTAGAAAAAATTTGATAGTCTTTTTTTTTTTAAATCTTTTTAACTGTCTTTACTTTGTCTTGCGTTTAAAAACATTCACAGTGCACTGCATTTCTTGCCTAACTCCCTACTTTGACTGACACTTGCTGCTTTCTCAGGTTTTTTTTTGCAAGAACCTGTTTTTTCTACATGATATTTTCTGCTTTGTTTGTCCTCTACAGAAAAAACTGTGCATCTTCTCCACCTTTTATGTCCTCTTTTTCCAGGAGTAAGGCAGCAATCACAAAGAAGGAGACATGACTTTCATTTATTTCAAATTTCTCAGGCCACTGGGGCATCTTTCCTCCTCACCTTACCAGCACAGCTGAAGGGCATCAGGAGTCAGTGCTCTGGCTCTCACTTGATGATATTTTACTTGCTCTTTCTCGGTTGCTCAGATGAATTGATGGTTCTGCCCCATAAGCTGTCAATCAGCCCAACACAGCAAAAGAGAAGTATATTTGAATGGCTGTTTACAGATATATTAGTGAGCTAAGGAAGATTCTTTTCTCTCTGTCTTCTCACCAGAAGAGTTATTGTTGGAAGAGAAAATAAATCCTTTTCCTTGCTCCTTAGCATTAGCACCTGCATTTTGAAACGAATGCAGGGATTCAGTGAAAATAGGACTTCTATGAGTCTTCTCAAGGTTTATCAGGTGTCCTCCATGTATGCACAGAGAAAAGAACCGGAAAAGAAATTAAGATTGGAAGAAAACAATATATCCAGAGAAGAAAAAAAAAAGTTTTCTGTTATGATGTATTCTCAATATTTAATTGGTCTTCACAAAAACCTTTCCACTGTGTGCTTTTTCTAATTGACAAAGGAAAAGAGAGTAAGGAAGATGCTGTGGGAAGAATCCAAAGTCCTGGAATAAATTCTGATGAGTTTGGAATAACATTTTGTCTCTGTAGGACTTGTCTGTTGTATTCTGAAGGAAAATCATGAATAATTGAAAGAAGATACATAAATACAGCAAATTTTAGATCAGAGGGCTCTCTGAATAATAGCCTCAATTTAATCCTCTCTCAAGCCCCATTTTTGAGACTCAGGTGAATCAGAGGCTCTGTTACTGACCCTGTTTGTCAGGCAGAATTTCATGCCATTTTTAATACCATTCTCATGAGATTTTTTTAATTGATCCTTAGAAATCAGTCAGTAAGAGAGCATGAGAGAGAGTTTTTTGATCAGCAGTCTTTGACATTAATCAAGGCAGAGTCAGTGAGGCATCTCTCATTAACAAAGCTCATCTTTCATTGCTTCTGTCCCACCATGAATTCCACTTTATGTTCATTCAAAGAGTATGCAGGAGGTTCGGGTACAAACATGGCTTAGAAATATCGACTGCTACTTATGCATTCAAGAAGTATTTTTTACCATGATTTCAGCTAGAGAAGTTGATTTTCAGAAAGCATAATAGTTATGGCTGACTCAAGTGATGAAGACATAAAGAGCATTATGCAAAGGAGTGTGAAAGCACAAGGATGTCAGAAACAATATACCAAACTGTTCCAACCCTGAACTTAGATCAAACTCTTCAAAGGAAGTAGAATGAAATGAATGCTTTTATACCCCTCAACCGGTCACCAGGAGACAGAAATCCCTGTTCTTCTGCAGATTGGAAGGACAAAAGGGGCTAATAAACAATAATATATGGAGCGCTCTGTAACCAAAGTATAAAGTTTCAGCACAATATTTCTGTCTAAAATCTGGTAACTTATGTACTACTAAACATCTTCTAGAAAAGTTCACTCAAGAAGTGTTTTTTATGTACATTTTCAGGCTTGAGCTTATTAAAGAAGTAAGAGAAAAAATTCAGTCACACACTTGCTATATGGATTTATGTCCTAAAATTTTTAGTTGCATTTGATGTCTTATTCTTCCTGGTCCAATAAAACTACACTGCACTTCCAGAGAAACGTAAATGGGTCTTAAAGTGACAATTTTGGCAACAAGGGATGATTTTAAAAACCTCTTTGTCTAGTTTTTTCCCCCAACTTTAGGTGTATTTAGTCCAGAATTCAAATGCATTTTTAAGCCCCTGCTAGCTGCATACTTCCTTGAGGACCAATAACACTGCAAATTAGGACAGCCTTACAGGGACTGATACTCAAGGCCAGTTTGGCCACTCTGACAACCTCAGGGGCAAGAAAAGAAACTCTCAGCAATCTTTGCCTCCAGTTGCAGTTCTGCCAAGGCTGTAAGTCTCTAGAAATTTAGTGTTTCTGAAATGCTGGGATTAATAATGCTTTAAAGAATGACCTATACATTTGAGGCATATCATATTACACTTCTAAATTAATGTTTAGAGAGACCATAGTGCTTTTTTTGTGGTATAGATGATATTAACCAGCTAAATTAAATTCTTTGAAAAAACAAACCATGACAACTAACAGCAAACAGTACTTTATCAGAATCTATGTGTTTAGAGAACTACTTAGGTACCAAATCTTAACATCAACCTTAACCTTATGTTTGCCATTTATCAGCAAAGTTCATCACTGAACTATTAGGGTATGATTGAGATATGTACTTCAGATCCCTCACCAACTGTAGTCTGGGTCATATATCTCATCTACTTTACAGAAATTCATCACATCACAAAGTAAAACAAGAAGAAAGATACTTCCAATGGCGTCAGTAGTGAAGGACTAAAGCAAATGGAAATTACAGAGATGTTACAAATTTTCTAAATCCTTTCATGGAGAGCTGCATAAGGAAATATGTGGGACTTTGACATTTTTTCTGGGTTCAGGCAATGAAAATTCTGGACATTTTGTTTGAAATTCAGTTGTTGAAACTCACAGCAGATAACAGACATCTTATATGAAGAGGTCATACTCTTTCTCCAAAGAGCTGGTGATCACCGTTACTTCTTGTCTTGGGGTGACTTTATAATGTGTATCCCCTATCACTACCCTATGCCCACCAATCTTTTCTGTGTCTTTAAATGGAGCCTGAGAAGGACAGAAAACAAACTTTTCAAAGCAGTTGTTTCAAGGACACAGAGATACGCTCCTCTGTTTCTGCGGTACCCTTGGGGTTTTTTTCGGCTCTTTTTTCTCCCAGCGAGAGACGGAGGGTTGAATTTCGTTTTCCTAGGATTTTTGGGTTTTTTCTGCTCTTTTCTTCTCTTCTGGACTGTTTCAACAACATCTGAACACATCAGGAGAATTTTCCCGGAGGCCCGGGGGGGGTGGCCCCTCGCCGACCAGCACCGAGGAGGAGAGACCGCACCTACAGAGGATCTCTGAAATCTTCTCAGGTTTTCTCTCCACAGAGAGAGGGATCTCATTATTTAGCATTATTATTCCCCACCTGTGTGTTTGTTAAATAAATAGCTTGTTATCTCTTTCACTTTCCTTTGAGGAAAATTTTTCCCAAACCTGGTGGGGAGGGGTGGTTGTGACCTGACTTCTATCAGAGGGTATTCTCCTCTAAATTTGTCCAAACTAGGACACTTCTCTTCACAATTGTGCTAATGATTCACATGCTCCTAGGACAGTGAGGGGGCTCATCTCTGAAATTCCCACTCACAGAGCAGATGCAAGAGTATGGAGACAGTCTACAGCACTGCATAACTGTGTTTTCCACCTTGGCTGAAGTCTTGTGCAGCTGACTGACCTCCCCTATGAAACTCAGCACAAGGGCTGGAGACACAGGATTCCAGTGCTTCTAATGGAGCAGCTACCACTCCGTGGTGTGGCAAACAGTCACTTTTTCCTCAGGAGAACAGGTGTATTGGACCGCAGTCCAGGCCCCAACTGACAGTCCAAAAGCACACTTAAATAAATTAGCAGGATCAGAGAGAGCCTGAACAAAACTGAGCAACATCTTGAGCCATAGCTGAAGGCACTCCACAGGAAAGCCTGAGGTCTATTGCTTTTTATCAGAGAATTTGTTAGTATATATTATATATACGTATCCTGGAGCAGACACCAGATAAACTTAATCTTTCCTCCTTCCCCATTACATTCTACATCAAATAACATGATGTGAAGATCAATATTCTCAAAAACTGTAAGGAGATCTGATACTGCAGTGACAAGGCACCAATAATGTTGTAAATAATCCTTCATTTCTTGTGAAATTGCTGGTTTCTGAAAATATAAAATTGGTAACATTTAACTAATATAGTTAATTTGTAATGCATTTTTGGGCTAATTGTTAGAAGAATAACATTAACAGAGAATAACATTAACAGCTATCAATATTGTTATAGATGGTAATAAAACCCTCCTGATCAGAGCAATCAGCTCACTGTTGTATGCATTCTGAGTCCTCCCAGGTGTCCCAGAGTGTTTGATTTAGCTTTTAAATCTCTGGTTGAGCTCCAAAATGTGTGAAAACTCAAGTACCCAGACAGCTTTCTATTAGCTTTACATCTGAGGGGACTCAAGAGTATAAATTTATCCTTTCAAAGTCAATTGTAACATACCTTCATTAAATTGGCTCAAAATCGTTCTGCTTGAGATAATAACATATGACTGACTTAAACTTTTTGCTAAACACCTATTTTTCCCTTACCTCCTCCCTCAAAAATCTATTTACTTTTGACGTTGACTGTCAGAGCTGCAAGAATAGGCACACTTTAGACTTGATTTCTCAGAGAGGACAGAGCTCTGATGCACAATGTGTGATATACTACTATATAAATACCTGATCCTAAAGAGTCTCTCATCTGACTGGAAGGAGGGGAATCAATGCAGATGAAACAGCAAAGTGGAAATGGCTCTGTGGCCTCTGGTGGATATCTAATTTCTACCCATTTAGAAAGTTTTTCCTGGTATTTAGTATGCCCTCAGAGCTCTCTGTTTCCTAAGACAGTGGCAGAATATAATCACTCACATTTGTGTGAGGGGCAATGCCAGCAGAGTGAGTTCTGCCATGGAAGCAGGTGAAAACAAGTAGTGCTGCAGAGTTCTTTTCATCTTTCCTTCAGACGTTCTGAGGTCTTCAAGATCTCCTTTACTCGTTGATTTCTTTCTCCAAACAAGTTCATTCAGAGGAACATCTTTGAAGGGCAATGAACTTTGAGGGGCTGTCCTGTAACTACTGCTTAGTATGGATGGGTTGCCACGTAGTGTAAAGGTAATATCAAGCTTTGGAAGTTTGAAAAATTGCAGAGGTACATTTACTTTTATTGCTAATGCATTTGGATGAATCACCTAATTCAATTCAATAAAACAAACTGTCAGTTTCTGGTCCGTCTGGTCCATATGGACTGAATACACTTTTATCATTAAAAATGCTAGTAATACACAAATTGAGATTGAATTTAGCACTTTAACTTTCCTAATACCTCACATGGATAATCTTCCTTGAGATAACCTCTTCTTACCTTATTATTGTGTAGTTTCAAGTCTTTCTGGCTTACTGTAGAATTGGCTTTTAAAGACCAGCTCACTTTTCCTTTTTTTTTCCCACTTGAAAATATAGCTGGTTTTTTCGATTGTCTTAGTTTGGACAAATTTGGAGGAGAATATCCTTTGATAGAAGTCAGGTTGCAACCACCCCTCCTCCCCAGGTTCGGGAAAAAAAATTTTCCTCAAAGGAAAGTGAAAGAGGTAACAAGCTATTTATTTAACAAACACACAGGTGGGGAATAATAATGCTAAATAATGAGATCTTTCTCTGTGGAGAGAAAACCTGGGAAGATTTCAGAGTTCTTCTGTAGGTGTGGTCTCTCTCCTCCTCGGAGCTGGGTCGGCGAGGGCCCACCCTCCTGGGCCTCCGGGAAAAATTCTCCTGATGTGTTCAGATGTTGTTGAAACAGTCCAGAAGAGGAGAACAAAAAAACCCACAAAATCCTAGGAAAACGAAATTCAACTATCCATCTCTTGCTGGAAAAAAAAGAGCCAAAAGAAAATTGGCTGAGGGAAAAAAAAACCAAGGGTACCGCAGAAACAGAGGAGCGTATCTCTGTGTCCTTGAAACAACTGCTTTGAAACGTTTTTTGTCTTTGTTTTGTTTTTTTTTTGTTTTCTGTCCTTCTCAGGCTCCATTTAAAGACACAGAAAAGATTGGTGGGCATAGGGTAGCAATAGGGGATACACATCATAAAGTCACCCCAAGACATTGATCAACATCCATTAAGCTTCCAATGTCTATAACTCAGAATGCTATTTGTAAGGAGTATCTATTCACTCTGAAGTGCTTCTTGGTTCCAACAATTCTGGAAGCGGACTTTCTGGATCACTTTCTTGAAGGCGTGATCCTATTTCCAATTAATGCTACCTGAAAGCCCATGCAGTCTCAAAAATACCCCAATTTAAGCAATCACTTAAACTGGCACATCTTTCCCATTTTGATAGCCTATCTCAAAACCGAACTGGTTTCAGAAGAAAAAGCCTCAGTGTTTTAGTGAAATGTTTAAATTAATCATATGTAATCATATCAAGCAAAAAAAGCTTAAGCCAAGTTATTGAATGCAAGATGCAATTGATTTTTAAAATACCTTCATTTATATCTTCCCCTCTAAGCTGTAATAGAAGGATGTATGGGTATTAAAGTTCTCATACCATCACTTTTCCACATTGGAGAAAAAATTACAATGGATTATGAATTTTATCCACTACCAGAGTACAGTGCGCAGGAGTCATGGAGAGTGCCCAGCAACCATGCAACTTTTGCCTTGAAAATAGCGTAGCAGCAAGTGAAAACTTCTGATCATTAGACTGATACCACATCAGTATCTGGGGGGAAAAAGTATCCTTAGAATTTAATGGCAGAGTTGGAGTCCTTATTTTTGCCCTTTTTCTTGGTTAGATTTCTGACTCCACTTCCTGCTGCTCAGTACTGACTAAAATTATGTCTTATCCTGGTCCTTTGGACTGTCTCTTCCCAGTTTCAGCTTCCCAGCTTCCCTGTGTCCTGCCCTGACACTGGCTTTCTCAGCTCACCCTTCTCCTAAGTGTGACTCCAGTATCCTGTAACCCTGGTAATGACTGTGGCACTTACGTGCTACTCGAAACTTGATAGAGTGGAGCACCTCAGATATGTCTAATCCCCCTCTTGTTCTGTTGGTAGAACAGGGGACCAATAAAAAAAAAAAAAAAAAGACCAGCCCTTTTTTTATTATTTTTTAGGTGCACTTTCTGTTCTTTGAGTATTTAAATCACCCAGTTGCAGAACATCTATATAGTATTTTATTTATAAAGAGCTCTATTTCCAAATGTAAACCCTTAATCAATTTGGCGTCTTGGGTGTGTTGGGATCTGCCTTATTTCTGGCTGTCTTCTATTGATAAAAGATATATGGAAACTGTGGAATCCAAGCTTCTGCAGGAATTTAGAGATACTTTGAAGGGAGTTCTGTATATAGGAGTTCAAGTAATCCTTAATTTTCTTTACACTTCTGAAACAGATAGGAAAAATCATTGATGAAACACTCCATTAAAAGCTTACAGAACACAAACATTTCAAGAGAAAAACAACAACAAAAAAATTGATTTCTCCTCTAATAATGCCAACCCACTTTTTTTTTTTACTGGAACTTGTAAAGGTTTTACTGCCAATTAAAAAAAAAAAAAAAAAAAAAAAAAAAAAAAAAAAAAAAAACAAACAAAAAAAAAAAAAAAAAGAAAAACCACACAAGAATCTAATTAACTCTCCACAATATGCTTTAATTAGATAAAATAATGTAAGATATTGATGTTGGCATAATCTGTATAAGCTTTATAAAATCTCTATATTTCTTCCTCACTCTCTCTAAATTTAAATATCTTCTCATGGTGCAATAAATATTTTAAATGGAGCAGAAAGACATAAACATAATTAAAAAGTACTGTTGCACCATCTCCTTATAAATATTTTATAAGTTTTTACATTAAAATAATATGAGTCTGAATATAATGAATTTGATGGGTGTTAGAAGCATCTGTTGAATACTTGATAAAGAAAAAATTCAATTTCATTGAATAATAATTTTCAAAGCACAATATGAATCTTTGGATTATAGGGCATATTTCAGTATACTAGATTGCTTTTTATAGCTCAAGGAGATAAGGCTGGCTTTTCTTTCATTCTGTAAATTATTTCAAAATTCTTGTAGTAGGAAGTTGTCACTTTAAGTTTTATGGGCAAAAATTGTCCATCAATAAGAAATTATTATTGTCTAATTTAGGATGGTGTGTTTACATACAAAACCCACAAATGGTTATGTATTAGGCATCTCATTGGGTTATTCAGTCAAACATACTTTAGTTGTATTATAAGGAGAAAGACTTAGCAAAATTTAAAGTGTACTGCACAAAACTCTTGACTGTTGTAAAATCTAAAACCAGAACAGATGGAAAAACCTATTAAGACTGATTTTCAAATCTGAAACCCTAGTTCCCACAAATTAGTGTCAGCACCGTTACAGACTCAACTTGTGCAAACGTAGTGTGTGAGCATCTTAAATAGGTTGAGATTCCAATAACCAGTCTGATGTAAATCTAATTATGCAACTGTATAAACAAATACGTGGTTGAAACCACAGCTAAACAGACACAAAGGAATATGTTATGGTCATGGGTTTCTCATACACATCTTCTTCTGTTCAAGTCAGGAAATTCATTCAAAAGGACCAATGAAGGCCTATGTACTTTCTAGTGCCAAGTCCACTTGGTCATTTGTTTCAAACAAACAGTATGAAGAGTGGTCACTGTTTCACGAATAGTATTTATTTCATTTCACTTCCAAACGTAGCCGGAGAGCACCTGGTATGTTGGACAACCCATTTCATTTAAGGCATTTTTCTCTGGTGTGCAGGTGAAGAGGGATCTGTTGGAAGCATAATTTTGGAAAATTTTCTTTCAAGATAAATTATTTTTCCAGTATAGTTTATTAAGTGTATTTGTGTCTAAGGTTGTATAGAGCATAGTTCAGGGTGTTTCACTCAGCTCTTGGCTTTATGTAGGTGTGTTGTTACGCAAGTTTAACAGTATCCTGTGGGTTGTCATTTCATGTATGCTGACCACAGTCCCTAGGAAAAATATATAACATATATTAAATTTTCATAGAGATATAATGGTCATTAATTTTTGGCTGCAATAATAGACTCACAATCCAAATTTTATGCAAAAGATAAGGATGTTTTATAGACGCATTGCATCATGGACTTTATAGTAACTTATTCAAATATCTTTTGAACTTATTCAAAAATCTCTTTATCGAAGTGGCTTATTAAAAGTTCAACATATGATGAGACAATCAGTTATCTGTCATAATCTGAAAAAACATGTTGTTGTGAAAAGTAACTTTGACATGGGTAAGGTTGAAATGGATGAGGTTAGAGAGCTGTAAGAGTCTTAAGACAGGATGTGATTGACAGCATCATAACCTGAGTATATGATATACAAATTCTTCTAGAGCATCCTGATAATGGGAGAAAGATGCCTTTAGTTGCATGGTTTACCGAGGAAGTCTGATATGCTTTACAGCAAACTTTTTTAGTGCTCTTTCAGTGGCAGAGGGTTTAATAACAGTTTTGTGAGTCCTGCTAACTCTTCATGGAGAGTATGAAAGTTGGTTACTACAGGCTTACTACTTGAGGAAGACATGATCAAATGCTATATAGGAAATTGGAAGGTGGGATTGTGAGATATTTCCCATAGTATAAAAGGAAAATGTTTGATATTAACTCTGAACTGTTTTAGAGTTCCTTATGAAAAACTACTATAAGAGGTTGACATGCAGAACTAGAATGTTTATCTTGGGTTTTCTTTTCTTAATTTCTTTTTTTCCTTCTCCATTTTTTAGCATATTAACATATATCAGAGAACCTTTGGTGTGCTTCATGGGTGTACTTTAATTTGTAGTTGTATCCTTTATATATGTAATTTTATTAAGGGCACACAATTTACAAAGTTATTAAAATTTTTGGAGCTGTAATAACTTCCTCAAAATGCTACCAAAATCCTTAAAATTAAAGCAAATTAATCTTATAAATCTCTTATTAAAACTTCCTTATCTTTCAAAATTAAAACCACCTCATGAGCTTTTCAGTAAATTCCAGTCCACTCATATAACGTACCTGTATTCTTCATTGATTTTTATACTGTTAACAAAGCAAATAAATTTCTCATTTTTCATATGAAAACTTACAGGAATTTTAACCAACCTGTTTTCTCAAAATGTCTTCCTGCTTAAGATACTATGCTGATAATGATCTTGGAGTGGTCCATGTATTTGTATGGATACTTCTGTGCAAAATTTCAATGACACGCAGCCACTATTTTTATATTTAAAATGAAGGCCATAACAAATTTTATGAAGCATGATAAACTATATTGAACTACAAGAACAACAACATTTAGTGTTTTGTGATGCAAAACGAGATCAGGCACATCTAACACACCACCAGAGATCTGATAGCTAAATAAAGGAGAGGAGGATGGAAATAATTTCATTCTCGGTAATAGATTTGAGCCGAAGGAATACCTTACCTCATTTCTTCATCAGTTTTGCCACCCCATAGCTGCTAATTAGCTGCCATCAGACCTTACTAACTGTTCAGTTGCAGCATTATTTGGGAAGAAAATCTCTTAAGCACAGTCCAGGTGCAGGACACTGCTCCCTAGCAAAAAGAAGGCTCAAAAGAAAGGAGAAACACAAAACAGAAGCACAACTCTTGCTTTTATCAATAATAAAATGACCAAAATAATTTTAAAGAAGGATATATCTTAAAGTTTATTATTCAACTAGCTGTTTGGCTTTTTTCCACCCCCAGTGTCATAATCTGCCTATGTCCATGTTTTCTCACATTTTTACTTTTGCAGGTTCTCTATATTCCACATTGTTTACATCCTTTTTTCATTTCAGAACTATTTGTGAATAAGCAGGATTTCTATTTAAAAATATAATCAGGCCCTTGTGCTACAAATGATATGTAGCTAAAAACTTTATGTGCCAAATTTCATTCCTGAGGGAGGTCACTTGATACTGCTGCTTGACACCCTTCAACTGATAAATCTCTCATTAAATTAGACACCACCACAGTTGTGAGAATTGCCTTTTATGAGTCTCCACTGCGTTTTTGAGTATAAGTGCAAGGAGCAACTATCTGTTAAAAATGATTCTGTAAAACATGACTAAACTCTGGAACCAGGATAATGATTTCAGACACTACAGGGGAAAAGCTAACTGCTTTATCTGAAGGAGATTTTGTTTAGTAAATACTTGCTACATAACAATAGCTTGTTAGACATTTGATAAATATTTTATTGAGTGTTCAGTTCCTAGAGTACATGAAGTACAATTACATCAACATGAATGAATTTATTTTCCTTAATAGCACATAATATTGGATATTGGATTATCTTGTTCATACTAATGTTATCAAAATAAAATATAAGGTGAAATAAAGTGAAACAATTCTACTGTCTCTTGGTTCTTGTGTTGGTAAAGCAGAAAATGTGTTCTGTCTGTCACTTCTCTAAGACAGTCAAATATTCAGCTTCCAAATTTTGGAAGCAAATTTTACATGTCGACCAAAAGAATCCCCAGAAATTCACATATATATAAAAAAAGAAAATGAATCATTAACTCTCTATTGGATATAAAGCCAAGAAAGAGCTTTCATTTAATTAAGGGAAATTAGCACTCTCTTATTGAATACAAAAGAATAAATATCAATCCATTCTTTATTTGCACGTATATGTCCTTATGAAATCTGAATTACAGACAGCTATGGCCTATATAATTCAGACAGATCTGTAAAATATGGTAAAGACTGATGATAAATATTCAGCATTCCATGCCACCTGAGAATCCTGTAAAGAGTTGTCTGCCACCTACAACATCCCTTAACATCAGTAGCCTGCTGCAATCCTTCACAGGGACAGCATTTCCATCTTCAGAGATACCTTACCTTGTTAGAGAACAACTATATCTCATTTGAACCATTCCCTTAAAAAATCCAGCAAGAATATCTGTAATGCCAAGAAAATATGGAAAATCTGTGGAGAGTGAGAGTTCAGTGAGATCATAATAAAGTTGGAAATTTAACCTCTCATGGCCACTGATATTTTCCTGACTTATACCCCTTCTAGATCAGATGAGTAAAGGTAAATATTTTCTTCTGTCTCTGAAATCTCTGGTACAGTCTCTTATTCACTAACTGACTACCAGTACTGCAATATTGTTATACGACTTACAATGCTGAATATTAGGAAGGATTATTGAAATAATTTAATATTTATTACTTCAAATTTTATATATGCAAATAAAATTACACGCTTGTATACCAGAATATGTAGACTGCCATTACTAAAATTCACTCAAAGACCATTTTTCAAGGCACTCAGTACCTTCCAAAAGTTTGAGATACTATTTAATTTGTATTGGAAATTATGATTTCAATCCTTTGAGGTATTTGAACATTGCACAGTACTGTCAGCTTGCCATGATTAATATGGGAATTGTGGGATTTTATCAAGGTTGTCCTGAATCCTAAGTTGTCCAAAGTGAATGAGAAAAGCAAAAGAGCAATTAACCTTGCAGTATAGAATTGTTAGGAGGGGAAAAAAAGTCCAAACAGACAGTAGCAGTCTGACAGAAGACAGAACTACATCACTATATTCTTTTCAATTGTGTGACCACTGAGTAACACTTTGGCTATAGATATAAACTTCATGGTGTTGGTCTTTCCTTCATACATTTTCTTTCCTCTACACATCTTTTTATTAATTCTATCATTTATCTCTTGTTTTTACTTTCTCTGTATAAAACATCCAACTTTGCCAAGTACAAGGGCTCATATTCTGTAACAGTATCCGTAACCCACAGCTGGGAAAGCAATTTAAAATCAAAGGTTTCAAAAATTCCATGCCAGAAAATTCAATTCTTTGAGCAACAGATAAGATGATATGTCAGTCTGTTTCCACAGCAAGGATGCATGGGAGAGTAGAATTCAAGAACAAAATTATCTGTTTTATCTTTTCAAATGTCTTTTAATTTCACATGGGTGTTTTCTGTTGGGGAAAGTAGCATCAGGCTTCAGAATAGGTTTGGTTTTTTTTGTTTTTTTTTTTGGTTTTTTTTGACCATAGTTAGTACCATCTAAAGTGAAAGAGAAAACAGGAACTGTTCACATGAGATATGTAATTAATTTTATAATGTTTTGAGAAGGTTTCTGTCTCAATTCTGTGTCTTCATAATAGATGAAAATATTTTTTTTTTGTTAACAATGATATTTGATACAATTAAGGATACCTAGGGATATCTTGATCTGAGAAGGAAAAATAGAAATAAATATTGTTGTTACTATTATGAGTGGGATCTTTTTTTCTTTGTCTTTTTCTATTAGTTTTAATTACTATCTCCACCCTCCCTTTCCTTCTTGTTTTAACCAATCACTAACTCTTTCAGTCAAATTGCAGAAATTTCTCTGAATAAAATCGTCTCTTAGGTAATTTCAAGTAAAATACATCTTTCACAGCATCGTCTGTAAATGATATGTGTTAGAGGAAAAATAAATTATCCAGGCCATTGGCACAGAATAGCACAAGTTTTCTTAATGTTATAAATATAAAGATCTGTTAGAAATCTTAAAGCACTATTTCAGATTGAGTAAAATTTTCAAAATAAATAAACTACCTAAAGATATATATTTCTACCTTTCAAAAGACAAATTTACATGTTGTCTGACTCAAAAATATTTAAAGATGAACTCTATTTCAAACATTTAATAAATCCATTCCTGAGCCTAATTTACTTGTGAGAAGTCAAAAAACCCCAAAGATTAAGATTTGGCTGAAAAATTTTGTAATCTAGGAAAGTACTTTTTTGCTTCCTGTTCAATCTGTTCTTCCTCTAGTGCCCACGGATTATTTTCCTTTTTCTCATGTAAAATAGGATTACAATTTTAAAATCAAAGGATCAAGGTACGTCAGACAATCAGCTCTATACAGGATACAAGAAGAATTTTTAAACCAGCAGACAAGATACAATTCATATAGAGAAATATGGGTTGTGGTTGGATAGGGTTGAAATTTTTCTATGGAATAAAAAAGACATGACCATGAGAGTTTTCATTTCTTTTTCTAGTAGATGCACAGATTGCCACAAGCTACAGGGACAATCTACCCTGCAATAATATACACTTGGAGATGGAATTAGGGATACATTTACAGTCTTACTAAGTATATTTCCTCAAGTTGCATACTTAATTGCACAAATCAAATCCTAGGAATGTTGATTTGCGTGATCTATATATCTGATAACATAAAACAGATAAATCCCAAAAAATATTCACTAGAAAAACAAATTTCAATCACTAAAAATTCATTGGTCATTCTAGTTTTCTAAAATTTTTAAATCAATGCCTCAATTCCTTTTAGTTTTCATCCTCTAGCAAATGTTTCTGTTTAAAACATTTTGAAATATTTCCCAGTTTCATGTCATGCTTGTCTTGGTCTCTTCCAAAAATTATAATATCATCATAAATATTCAAAGACTCTATACACCATTGCATGACTTGTTAATTAAACCTTGATACTTCTCAGGTGCTGAGGAAACTTCAAACATCAGTATTCTGTAACATTGTGGTTTTGCATGATTTACAAATAGCATGCTCATTGTATATTTAGACTGAAGCCCAACTAAAAAGTTCATAAAGAATATGAAGGCTCTGCAGAACTCTCACTTGGATGCTGCAGACAGTGAAAAACTGAAGGCTCTGTAATGAAAAACCTGATACATGATTGTAGAAGATAGGGAAATTACTGCCATGATACCAGTCCCTTTCAGCAAACTGTGGAAGTCTGTACACAGTCCACCAAATTTTTTCCATGTTTTTTTAAGGGAATTTTAGTCTGTGATTATCAGAATAATATCTTTGTGCAGTCAAGAGTACAGTCAAGTCCCTGTTCTTCTATGTGCTCCGTTTTTAAACTCTTCAGGGACAAGGAATTCCTCTTAGCAAAGTATGTGTTATACAACTGCAAACAAATAGTTCTGCTTTACCAAACCATTCAGTGAAGAAATTACATTAATGTATTTTAATTATATATATATATATAGATAGATAGATATAGATATATACACACAGATATAGATATATAGATATAGATATAGATATAGATATATGCACACACACACACACATATATATGTTCATATAGGTGATGTTATGAATCAGTCTCATGGTTTAGCCTACAATCAGTGAATATGAGTGAGAGAAGAGAGGATTTTCCTTAGGATTTAGCACTCATCAACTTCCAGCAAATCTCTCTGACAACTGCAGGCTGTGTTCCAGAGTAGTGTGGAGCACTTGGTATCTATCACAGAGAGTGTCTTTGTCCTGCTTATTGCAACCTACTGAAATACCTCAAGCTACTAGTAAACATATACAAAAATGAAAGTACACAGGTTATGCCACGTTTACAATATGCCGTCTTGTAATGATCAATTTATTTTCGTGTTGGCCTGCAACCTCTGTAATAGGAAAGGAGAATTTACCACAGATTCCATATATATCTTTCGGAAGTTCTAAATAATAGTTTTCTGTCCTCACAGAGGAAAGAGAAAAGTAGCCCTCGGTCTGGAAATCTGATCAGTTTGTTCTCTGAGCACTAGAAAAATCATTTTTTTCCTCACAGTTAATTTCACTTGTTAAAATGTGTATATGCACACACAGGCACACTGTAAGCCTTATTTTACATACAGACATATAGCTACAATAAAATTTATCGTTTTGATTTGTCTAATCTGGCTTACACCACTTTTTAAGTAACTGCATGACAACTGAGTATCTAATACTTAGGCTTACATCTAATGCAAGATAAGAAATGATGATAAATCAAAAATACGTGGATGTTTGACAACATGGAACAATTTTAAGGAGCATACCAAACATATCTAGAACTAAATCTGCATACTAAACATATCTATAACTAAATATTTTCAGATTATGACTTTGTTGCATGGGATCCATTAGGAAACTACTTCCAAAAGGCTTCCATTCTTTTGTGGATAGACATCTGCACCTATTACAACTGTAATACAACAGAGTTTAATTTTCTTTAGCACTGTTCATCCAAACTGCATCTCAAAGCACTTTATGGGGATGCAATAGCAGACGGAATGAGAAACTAAAATGTAGTTTTACAATGAAGTGACTATGAAATTGTTCTGTGGGATTTTGTATTTATTGCATCTCACTGATCCCATAACAAATTTGCTTAGTTTGGCTTAGTTTATGGGTAACATATTGATTTATTTATCAACTGCTGTGCTTCAGAATCCACCTAGCCCTGCATACCAAATCAAACTGAATTATTTCCTGAGATGCATTCTCAAGACTAATAAAAGACTTTACAAAGAAAAAAAAATTGTGTTCAAAATGTAGCCCCATAACTCAACAGCTGGTCTTTAACAGACATGAGAAGCAGTGTGTGCATTGTTTCACTGGAGTTGTTATACTCCATGTCTATTTCTGTCTTGATTTGGCTCTCTTAGAGAGCTCTCTAATCTCTTAGATTAGAGATTCTGTCTCTTCTCCAAAGAGAAGAATTTTCACTTGCTGTGGATTCTTGTAGTTAGTCAGAAATGCATATTCTGCAGGCAATGGTTATTACATCTCTTCCTTTTTAACCTTACTAAGACTTCGTAAACAGGAAGTACAAGTCCCTGGAATTTCAGGTTAGCAGAAACTGTTTTCATTGAGAAACAGCAAATCAATTATTTTACCAAATCTTTAAATCTAGCAGATGCTATGAAAGTAATATAAAGCAACAGCTGGTTTCAAAACTCTTACAAAATAATTGATAAGGTAGGCAATGAAGGATTGAGGTGATACAAGGAATAGCTAGAAAGGACCCTGCTCTAAAAGCTAAAATAATCACAGGGCAGGCACCATCTTTCTGGAAGACAGCATGACAGGTGTGATTGCTCTACAGTCATCTGAGACGCCTTAAGATACATGTGATTCACATGTAGATTTTGGCATGACATGGACAACCTGAAAGAGCCATAGATGCAATAGTGACAGAAACACGAAGAAGGTCCCAAAGTTGTTTTCATCAACAGGAGATTCAGACATGACAGAAAGTTGTCTGATCAGTGACAGAACTGGGGCATGTATGACTGTTTTGAAAGTGAGACCAGGGTGTCTGCATTAGGTCAACTCTGCAGAGACCAGCACATTCACAACGCTAACTGTTGGCTTTGTGATAAACACACAATGTGAAGTACTTGGTGTTTTTATGCCCTTCACAGGTTAGAAATGAAAACTCAGAAAACTGGAATTTCCTTCCAAGGGTATTAAATACTAAATTGAGGCTGGATCTTTGTTTTTTCTCTAACAGAAAAAAGAGCCGAAGTCAGTCAAGCCAAAGGGTAATACCTTGAAGTAAAGTTTTGAGGTTTGTTCTTGCTGTTAGTTTTGGGATTGTTTGTTTGTTTGTTTTTTTCTTTTCTTTTTGCATTGCCCATACTGTGTGTATCAACAATAATTAAGGTACTTATTTTGATTTCATTAGTTACAACTATAAATATATTTTAATTTCCTGCTATAACAATAAATTTTAAAAGCATTGCTGTGAATTAAAAATTTCCATCCTCTAATTAGCAGAAATTCTGCAGAATTCACTCCCATTCAACAAGTCTTCATTAAAGATTTCAGAGTCTTGACAGCCCCTCAGTCCTCATCTAGAACATTCATCAAAGGCCATATATCTTATCAAGCAGATGGTGTTCAGGAAACTGTTAGAAGAGCTTAATTCTTCCCTCTATGAGAAAATGTGGGCTGAGAAGGAATTTCATTAAAGCCCAGAGACTTTCACTGTTATGAAAACTCTCTGAATAGAATCAGGCCTGAAATGCAGAAGTGTGCAAGATTCCCCTGAATCAACGCTGGCAAGAAAACACATGACTGTTTGTAAGGCAATTTGCTATTCACAACCAGCCCTGCCAAAAAGCAAATTTGATATGAAACAGGTACCATGTGCAAAATATTTTAGGAAAAGGCAGTACTGGAATAAATAACATTCCATAGCTATTCACATTATCAGCACATGGCACTGTAATGCAGGGCTAGTGTATAATTTAGCTTTCTGTATTAGATGTCAGTCTTGTAAAATTCCTTTCAGTGTTCCATATGAGAATGTAAGAATTGTCGTAAAAGAACAGACCAACACACCACCAAACAAATCCAACAGAGGGCAAAATTATGTATGAATACATTTGTGAAATTTGACTCAAGATACAGTTCTAATACCTGTGGGGTTTTTTGCTTCTTTCTCTCTCTCTTTTTTTTTTTTTTTCTCTCTTCCTTAGAGTGTTTCGAGTCTCCCATGTGCTTCAGTAGAACAGGGTCTTCTCACTGAATACAATTAGGAAGAATCACCTAATACCAAATCAAATTGTTTTGTTTTTTACACAGCAACAAAGTACACCTATTTGTTCTAATTACACTGTGGAATATTAAAGTGCTTCTCATGTTGCTACAAAGATTTTTGGGTTTTGAGATAGTTTTACTCTGTTTGTGGGTTTGATATTTGCTTTTATGTTTTTTATATTTGGTTTTTGAGTAATACGCAATTATCACAGAGGTTTATGCAATTCTGTTTGCTTTGCTACTATGCATCATTAACGCACAAATAGTTCTAATTAAAGATCACTGAATGTAAAATATGAATAAAACTTTATTCCAATCCATATCACTTATGGATTATGCTGTAGAAGACCTTTTTTTATGTGTTTGAAAGCATTTGGGTATGATCAATAACAATCCATCCTGACTTTCTGAAGCAATCACATAGCTTGTTGCTGTGTCAGTTACCTCAGAAAGAGACTTGTGTTAATATATTTGAAAGCCTGGGAGTCACACCGATCTTTCCTAAATAATGTCCACCATGGAATATTTCAAAATAGCCAACATTGTTTTACTTTTTTATTTTTGCCTGACTCTTGCTTTTGTAACTAGTCTCTTTAGGAAGCAGAATGTATCATCATAGCTCATCATCATGCTGGATTTTATAAACACATAAATGCAGCCAATTATTGAGGAGAAATTTCACAGGAAAATGTCATATCAACACCTTGGCTTTCAGCTGGATTCCCAGCATTATTTCTGATTATTTTATTCACCTAGAATAAAGAGTTTGAGAAGTGAAACTAGAATGCATGATCTTTCTTCAGTGGATTTGGTCACAAGTCTTTGTTTTCTCTTTCTCTAAATTCAAGAATCTTCTAAACTTCGTTGTATTGTGGCTCAGATTTAGAAAACTTTAGTTATGGAAGATATTACAATTTTCTTGACATTTGATATTCTTGAGGAAGATCTGATTTCGTATCTCTCCAGATGAGAAGGGATACAAATAAAGAGTTCTTTAAGAAACAAACGATCTGTATGAAGTGGGCAGCATGACTCCTGCTGAACTATCTAAATGCAATGGTGTTGGCTTTTGTTTTAGAGGGAAGGGCGGAGGGAAGGATACTGTTACCAGATGGCATCCAGAGATATATTCCAAAATCAGTACAACTTCAATTATCACGATTCCATAGTTAAGTAGTCTCAAAATAAGTGCACAAGCCTTATGCAAGTTATTAAAACGTAACTGGTGTTAAAAGTCGAACTAGAGTTAAAAGATCTTTGTCTTGGGATAAGTGCGAAGAAAACACTCTATGTATAGAAATGTTGTGTACTGCCTGTTGGTTGGATGGAGTCACCTGTATCAGAAATAGCACTAACATTGATTATATTTGAGTAACATCAGGGAATTCCTATGTTCTTCCGTCTAATCACATGCTGGAGTGTGTGGATACTGATGACTGTTTTTACCTGATATTCGGTGCAGAGATTGGTTATGTTAGACCTCATGAAAAACCACCGGAAAGAGAAGAAAGTCTTTGCAGCATTTCCTGAGCACTAGATCAGATTCCAATAATAAGTCAGATTCCTGTAATGAATCAATTATCTGGGGAACTAAGGTTTCTTACTGTGGCTGTTACCTGGAGAACTTTTTAGTTTAAATGGAAATACATCTTAAATTGGAACTGGATGACCACTTCTCATTTTATTACACTTCTGCCCAGATTCTTGATACTCATGATCAGAATGAGTATCAAGCTAAACTGGGTTTAACATTTTGCAGCACTATGCTTATGATTTAAGTTCGGTACATTTTAAAGCTAAATATGGCAGACTGAAAGTTTGAAATTAAAAATACATCTTTATGTAGATGTTTTCCAATAATATTTATTGAGGATGAGACTGCTCTTTTGGCACCATTTTTGTCATTGGGGTTTTTCCTTATACTCTGCAACAGCATGGAAGACTGTCAACTTTGTTCTTATCCATCTAATGACTAGAAAAAACTCTACACGGAAACTGAAACCCCATCCAAATATCATGAGAGAGCCAGAACCTATTTTCACTTACCTGATATGTACTCATTTATATTTCTCTCCTAGATCATTCTTCAAATCTGTTTTCCATGTTCATAGTTCCATTTCATAAGAGTAGATGTTATTAAATGATTAAAAGCAAAGAGAGCTGACCATTAAAGGAATGCACTGCAGTTTGTCATTTTAAAGTCTTCCCCAGAGGAACATATACTTTATTTGATATTCGTTTCTTCCATCTCCTTAGATTATCATGTACAGTCTAATATAAAATACTTTCTAGCATTCTAAGCCACTTTAAAAGCATGGCGTACAAAACAGTATTTTCTATCATGGAGCCATAGCGCAATTGTGTACTCCTGCTCTCCTACTCTTATCTGTAATGTAACCAGGCCTCTTGCCGGGTTATGTTCAGCAGTTTCATTCCTACCCTTAGTGGAAGAGAGGTGCAAATGCAAAGGCTCTCCAAAGATAGCAGACAGACGCACTCCAATGCCTACAGATCAGGACCGAGGTATGGAAGAACTTATAAAGACCTTCAATCTCTTGCTCTAGCAATTGCCATCTCGCTCTCAATTTATAACGTGAGGGATGGCTCAGCTTTTGTCATGTGACCACCTACAACTTTCAACAAGAGAAAAAGAGACTGGGTGGTGACCTTATCCCACTCTACAACTACCTGAGGAGATGTTGTAGCCAGGTAGGGGGTGGTCTCTTCTCCCAAATAACAAGTGACAGGACAAGAGAAAACATCCTCAAGTTGAACCAGGTGAAGTTTAAATTGGATATTAGGAAAACATTCTTCAGTGAAAGGGTTGTCAAGCATTGGAACAGGCTAATCAGAGAAATGACTGAGTCACCATCCTGGAGGTATTTAAGATGTGTAGATGAGGACTTAGGGAAATGGTTTAGTGGTGAAGGTGGCAGTGCTGGGTTAATGGTTGGAGTCAATGATCTCAAAGGTCTTTTCCAACCTAAATGGTTCTATGATTTTAATCCCCTGACCATCATTGTCTTGTGTCACGTGAGGTATTTTTCCTATTTAATAATTTTTAGAGTACCTGTTTAGATTATAGGCAACAGATTTTGTAGTCAGTTTTGATGCACTGGTTTATTTCCCAGATTTTAATCCTCTGAAATTCACAATGAAAAAATGAGATCCATTTCTGTCTTACTCCTACTGAAAGAGAAAACTGTAAGTAACAACAAGGTACTTTGTTACACTGTGATTCAATTTATAAGAGGAAAGAGGTCTTTGTTTTTTTCTTACATACATAATATCAGTTGAAAAATATAAAAAAAAATGCAACTAGGTTCTCGATCTCTGATTCAGTTTTGGTAATACATGAGGAGAAGGGGAGAAAATTCTACTGAGGAAATGGGGTATGAATAGAAATGAACAAGTTACAGCATAAGAAATAGGGAAAGCAGCTCTGCAGAGGAGGACGTGGGGGTCCTGGTGGACAACAACCTCTCCATGAGCCAGCGGTGTGTCCTTGTAGCTAGGGAGGCCAAAGGAATCCTGGGATGCATTAGGAAGAGCATTCCAAGTAGGTAAAGGGAGCTGATCCTGACCCTCTACTCAGCCCTGGTGAGGCCACATTTGAAGAACTGCATGCAGTTCTGGGCTCCTCAGTACAAGGAGACACGGACCTTCTGGAGCAGGTCCATTGGAGAGATACTAAGTTTCTCAAGGGTCTGGAAAGGCTGAGGGAGCTGAGCCTTTTCAGGCTCAAGAAGAGGCTACTGAGAGGGGACCTCAATAATGTGTATAAATGCCTAAAGGGTGGGTATCAAGAGGATGGAGTCAGGCTCTTCTTGATTGTGCTAAGCAATAGGACAAGAGGCAATGGGCATAAAATGATACACAGGAAGTTCCACCTGAATATGAGGAAAAATTTCTTTGCTGTGTGAGTGACTGAGCACAGGAACAGGTTGCCCAGTGAGGTTGTAGGGTATCCCCCACTGGAGATATTCAAGAGCTCTCTGGACACAATCCTCTGCCATGTGCTTTATGATGACCCTGCTTGAGCGGGGAGGTTGGACAAGATGGCCCACTGTGGTCCGTTCCAAACTGACCCAGTCTGTGATTCCATGAAAGTATTCCCTTTTAGGTAGAAAAAAATCACAGAATGCAATAAATAATGTAGCATAGGTCATAAAAACACTAAAACCTTTTCATTCACCAAGGAACCCAACTCATAGACTCGGAGTAGATTTGAAAATATGTTAAGTGCAGTAGTAAAAAAAATACTGATGTAAAACTGAGGCTCTGGAGGGTAGTTTCAGCTTTCACAAATTCTTTCAGCTTTCCCTTTAGGAGTAAAATGATGGGGATGTTAAGGCATTTTTTTCTCCCTTTATCAGTCTATTTGACTTTCCTAAAGAAAGACAGCATTATTTTTTAACGATTTCTAAAATATTTAAAATTCTGTGAAGTGTCCTGGAAGAACAAACTAAACAGCTAAGCTTATAAAATGTTTGAATTTTCTTTTATTCAATAAATTGAGTAAGATATTACTCAAGAAGAGGAGTAATTCTTTACTCAAATTCAGGGGAAGACAGTCCTGAATTTGAGTAAAGAATTAAACAAGCTATGGCTAACAGCAATCATGATCCTGTTATCATGGCTGATTGTAGTGGTTTTGGTTCAAAATATTCATTACTTACTCATTTTCCTTCTGTGAGATAAGAATTAGGAGAAAGCAAAGCAGGCACAAAACTTAAACAGCTGCGGTACAAAGAAAGAGTTTTATTACTAACAGAACTAAAAGTAAAAAAAAAAGAAACAAGAAATTAAAGCAAACCTCCCCCCTCTTCCAGCACTTCCCTCTTTTTACCCAACTCACACAAATGATAACAGAACATGGGATTTTAGTCAGTGTTGCAGTTCTTAAAAAGACTCTTTCTTATGCTTAAGGAAAAAAAAAAAAGGGTTTTCTTCTGCTTTACATGGTTTCCAAACTGCCACCAACAGCAGACCCGCCCGGAAAGAAACAATCTGCTGTGGTGTAAAACATCTCTTTCATGAAAAATTTCACAGTTCCTTTACACTGCCAAACATGGGCCATCACATGGGGTTATTAGTCTTTTAAGGATGAGTTATTTTGGCCTGAAAACAACAGCTTTTTTTTTTACCACAAGTCTTTAAAAGCCTCTCACTGCTTCTATATAGCCTGGCATAGGCACTCTTCACAATCTTCACGGGCCACACATGAATTCTCCATCCCCCCGTGTCCTTCAAATGCATTAAAGAGACAAACAGTTTGTGATATTACAGTTTCTTACCATGGCATGCAAGAAGTTTTCTTAAGCTATGCGTGAGAAACGCGGCACCGCCCTTTTTTCTCCCGTCGCCATTTCCAGCTCCGTCTGACATGTCTCACTTTCTCTTTCTCTCTGACTCTGAAGCCGCCGTGTTGAAGAGTGTTCTTGTTCAGGCTTTACGGTGGAGAAAGCCTGGCTCCCTTTGTGCTGCTGGCTGCAGGGTGTCTTCTTCAGCTCAGCGCAAAGTGTGCTGGCTGCAGACAGGAGGTTACACCGGCTCCCGCTGGCTCCGCCGGCTCCGCGTGGAGAGGAGAGGGACCTGCCGGTCCCAAGAAGCCGCGCCGGATGGGTTTAGCTGTGTGGCAGTCCATGGCTGGCTTTAGCTGCCTGCGGCTCTAGGACAGTTCCCCCCCACAGCGACCCAGGGTCCATGCTGTGGCATTGGGAAAAGGGGAGGGGGGGCAGGGGCCCCGGCCCAGCCGGCAGAGCCCAGAGGCTCCGAGGCCCCCCACCTTCTGGCAGGCCAGCTGGAACGAAAAGGAAATTCCCGCCTTTCCGCACGGTTTAAATATGTAAATTGCAAGAAGCATCATTAGTCTAAAAGACTGTCCATCAACTCAGGTTCAACCTGCTACACTGATGTAGGGCTCACACTAAGTCCTCCTAAACCACTGAGACATAAAGCTGATTCTGCACCTCTTCACAACCAGTAGTTGGAAACGGGAAATATATATCTATATTGCAGATGCTTAGGATGTGATTCTTGACAAAACAATGAGAAGAAATAAAACACTTCAAAAAAAGAGTCCAACTTCCAATTAGGAAATGTCCTGTCTGGGAGATCCTGAGCCAGTAAATACTTCTGCAGATTGGAATGGCTAGAATCCTTTCAAGACAAAGAAGATGTAGTTGGAAGCCCATTACAATGACCATGAGAGATATGCCAGCAGAGACTTCGCTCCTAATCAAGCAGAAATTTCATTGCACAAGAACTAAAATAAGATTCAATCCTTTGTTGAGCACATTTAAGGGACAACAGAAAGTTAAAATCTTCTCTTGGTGAGAGCATCATTTATTTAAGCTCTGAAATCAGCCTTGGGAAAACAGAAATAACAGTACTAGGAAAAAAGGCCAATGCAAACCCAAACATAAACCAAAACAAACAAAAGAAACCCCCAAACCACAAACAAATAAACCAAGGCAAAAAAAATCCAACTCTTCAAACAAAGAAAGCAAGGTGTGAAACAGGAATAGTGCATGTTTTGAAATTGTCAAATTATAGACCTTGAGCATGTACCCATGACCTCCTTCTCATAATACAAATTCTGAGAAAATAGGTTCCTCAAACTCAGAAGATCCTTGCTATTTAATGGAGGAAGAAAAGACATTTAACAAGAATCAAGGATATGAGAAGCAGTTCTAAAATTTGAAGGTGTTTGGCCTTGAATCCATCTGGAAATGACTTCTAAGACAAAAAGCCTAATGACTCAGTGTCAGTTTTGGGTTTACTTAATTGATGCTTTCATTGCAGATATAGATACTCTTTTGCAGTACCATATCAAAACTCTATAGGAGAGAAAGAAGAAATATGGAAGCTGGCTAAACAGCATCAAAGTGGTATAAGACCTGATTTCAGCATCTCTAAAAAACAGTTTGCCACTGGTGGGTAGACCCTAGCTGAGGTGCCCACCAAAGATGCTCTATCACTCCCTTTCTCAGCTGGACAGGAGAGAGAAAATATAAGCAAAGGCTTCTGGGTTGACAGGGAGAGAACACCGAGCAGTTGCCATCTCTGGCAGAACAGACTTGACATGGGGAAATGGGCTGAATTTATTAACTATCAAATCAGACTAGGTTAATAAGAGATAAGAACTAAAATTTTAAACACCTTCCCTTACCCCTCCCTTCTTCCCAGGCTCAACCTGACTCCAGATTTCTCTACCTCCTTCCCCAAAAGCACGAGGGGACAGGAGATGGGGCTTGCAGTTACCTCATGGCATTTTGTTTCTGCTGCTCCTTCCTCCTCAGGGGAAGAACTCCTCAAACCCTTCCCCTGATCCAGCATGGGATCCCTCTCACAGGAGACAGCTCTCCATGAACTTCTCCAATCTAAGTCTTTCCCATGGGCTACAGATTTGCATGAACTCCTCCTTCTCCACTGACTGCGGTCTCTACAGAACTGTTTTTCTCACATATTCTCACTCCTCCCTACAGCTGTAGTTCTTGCACACCAACTTTTCTCCCTCCATGACTATGGACATTTCACAGGGACACTACCACAGTCACTGATGAGTTTGAGCTTGTTCAATGTCAGGTCCATCTTGGAGCCAGCTGGCGTTGGCTCTATCAGGCATGGGGACAACTGGCACTGATTTACAGAAACCATCCCTGGATGCCCCTCACTACCAAAACATTGTCACATAAACTCAGCACAACGACTTAACACAGAAGCATCTTAAAAGTAGCTGGAGAACAATCCAAGCAGCCACCTGCTGGATTACTATTCTAGAGCTTCATAAACACACTTGTGAAAGACTTTCTTCTAATTTCCAGCCTAATTTTATTCATGGACATTAGGCACATACAGTACAATCCATAGGAAAAAAATTTAAAATGTTCTGCCATAGTCAAGAAAAATGCTTATTTGCTTCAAGAATAGGAAAAAATGCTTAAAACCAGATGAGGTTCACCAATCTGTTACTTCTTTATCGCTGTATGATTTCTTAGCAAAATTAATACAATTCTGCCTTGTGCAGTCTGCACACCAATACAGAAAATGCATTAGTTAAAAGAGATTAATCTAGTTAGCACCTCAGTAAGTAGCACAGAATTTAATGTTATTTAGTGTAAATAGCCTTCAAAATATGAGGTTTAAAGTTTACATGGACTTAATATATTTTTAAATATTTTTTAATTGACTGGAACTTAGTAAGCTATGCATCTTATTCTATTTCTATGTAGATGGCCTTATTACTGACAAAAGTATTTAAAACTATGTTCTAGTAAAAATTCTGTATTGCACTTTGTAGAAAAGTACTGTCTTTTAATTTAAATACATTGCAATTTGGATGAGATTAGAATATTTGCTTCTCCCTGCATTTAATTATTTTTTCTTCTCATTATTTTTTCTCCATACTGTTCTGTTATTTTACTGCTATAACTTTGCCATACAATGCTTTCTTTTTCTCTTTTTTTCTTTTTGTTGTGTTTGCCTGCTGAATTGATAATTTCATATTGCTTTTGATAGCTCCTCAGGAGAACTATATTTTATGAATTAACCCTTCAGTAATCTCCTTGATTAGTATTTAAAGAACTTACTGGCACAGCAACTCTGTAATTGTCCTATTTCACTGCTTGATATATACTATGTGGCTAACTTTGAGTTTAGGTTTTGAAGTACGCAAATTGCTGAAACTGAAAGTTAGGGATTTACTTTTGCTGGTGAGTATCTATGACATTGTAATGTCTCCAAAATTATTTTCAGTGTCTGGAAAGTGTGTTTGAAATATGATGTCTCAATAGGTGTGTAAAACTTCTGGCTGTATATTTCTAGGGTGTATTTATGGAGAAAGTAACAGTATCACTTGGATAACTCTTAGTATTGGAACTGTTTGTGTCATCTTCACTTCTTAACAACTGCTGCAAAGCATATCTGGAAGCAACAACATTTGCAGTTTGAGATCTAAAACATAATCCTTGCACCTAGCTCTGAGAGGGTTCTCATGTGCCACAATTGTCACCCTTTGATTGCTTTATTTATTTCCTGAAAGCACCTCTTTCAGTCTCCTTTTCAAGTTCCTCTAAGTTCGAGAATTCCTTCTGAAATTCTCTCTTTTGTGACATCATTACATCTTTCTGAGAAAGGCACTCTGGAGACTTACGTTCAAACAATCTTTTCAAATTAAAAGAAGAGCTTCCAGTAGCCAGGTACAGGGCATTTCTTGTTTTTCATGCTTTGTTGAGGGAATTATCTGTGGTCCTTTATGGTTGCAAACAACAAATATTGTAAACCTGAGGTATTTATCTCCTGGAAATAGGATTAAACTACTGCCTCTCTTGTTTTCTTGTGCTTTATCTTGGTGATGTCCTTATTTTAAATATGTTTAAGTACTGTACTTTCTCAAGTACTAGTCATGCAGTTCTCCAGAAAAATGTGACGTTAGTATTCTTTTCTTAAATACTAACAGCAAAAGAAAATAAATATGCGTAATCCTGTCTTGAGTGATCCTTGCTGTCTCTGACTTAAATGAGAAAAAGCTTAAGGAGACAGGAAAAGCAGAGAGGGAAAGAAAAGGGAGGGAGAGATACACAATTTCTTTCTCACTAAAGCACAACATGAATTTTTGACCATGTATCAGCAATCAGGAGATGCACAGGTAAAGTGGGATTTATAGATAGTATTTTCTGAGCTACTGTGTATCGAGTCTCAGAACTATTTCAGCCAAAAATTTGCACTGGAGGAGAGTTCGGCAAGGAACTGGGACAACCTAGGGGCAACCAGTAGCAATCTGGGAAGGCAGTTTATCACCTACTGCTAGATGCTTTGATAGAGCGAGCGTTCATCCACTACTTCACTATCCATGCTCAGTAGGCATGGAAAAACCTGCAGGCTGGAGCAATGACCACAAAGAAGATCTGATACCCTCAGTCAACCCCTGCCAATATACAGCAATTTCAGTGCACTTTAAGAGGGCACTTGATGTAGTTCTGAGGTTTTGCTTAAAATAAATATAAACTTATATGTCTTTATAATTAGTTTAACTCAAGTCTGCGTGATAACAAAATGCCACCAAAATATACACCCTGTCAATTGAATGTGGGAGAACATCAGGGTTTCACACAGAAATCAGAACTCATCCTAATAAAACTCAATGGGAAGCCAATTCTAATCACACAATTTAATTTTGGTCCTGAGATTAAAAACAGGGGGAAAACTCACAATTCATTAATTCCTACAGGAAACCAACTCTAGATTTAGGATCTGAAAGGCAAAAAAAAAAGTAAAAGTGGGATAAAAAATATCTGAAATCAAAAATAAATCACACATTTGTATTACAAATATTGCTTTTAAAAATAAAGGTTACTTTCTTCTTAATGTCAAAAATCTTATTGTTCCAAATATGTTTACCCTTACAGACTTAAAAATCAGATACTATTACACAAAGAACCTTATTCAGTACTTTTAAAATGAACTGTTGCTTTAGTGGTTCAAATTGACACATATTTATGAAAGATATACAGAAACTGAAATATTACTGGAATAGAAAATGTAAACTATACACCTCACATGTTGAAAGGATAAGATAAAAATATATTCACCTTGCTGAGTTTGGGGAGGCCAGAATTTTCTCTTGGTTTTTATTTGTTTCCTATGACTCTTCTTGTAGTGTGTGGTTCAAGTGAAACTTCAATCAGTGTTCAGAGATTTTAGTAAGTCTGGGAGATTTGTCCTACCAAAATGCACTGACAAATATTATTTGGCATTTCTATGCAGTTTTTAGCTGTGTATAAACAAAAACACAAAATAAAATGTTTTAAAGTTATCTCAAGGATGACCCCTGCATGGTACATAAGCAACAAAATCCTTTTCTCATGTTTGACAGAGATCAGAAAGTTTCTGCTACATTCTGTGCCAATTTTTATAAACATAAATATAAAATTCCAGGTACTATTCATGTTGTTAAAGACCTTTCACCAAAACTTTTTTCCCTGTTTGTCACGTGAAAAGGGGAGATTTCCTCAACCCTTAGAGTGTGATTTGTCTGTCAGTGCCCCAGGAAAGGTGAGACCCTCGTGCCTGACCAGTCTGTCAGTGTCCTGTTATGGGGACACTTCACTGAGCAGTACTGCTGGATTGCAGGGTGGTTTGACTTACTTGGTCAGAGACACACACCAACAGCATAAGCATAAGATCTCTTCACAGGCCTTCTCATATTATGACCTCTCGGTGGGTCTTACACTCTATTCTAGTATATTACCTGCTGCTGGTGACTGCCAGCACCTGTGAGGGACTCACACTAACAGTTTATTAAATACTCTTTGTTAATAGAAAATTGTGACATGTTAAGGTTTGGGGATTACTGGTGATAGTATCTGACTGCCAAAACATATTCAAAGCAATGCACAGACCAGCTCTAATTCCCAATAAAAATATTCAGCACACACAGGGTGCGGTTCTCACCCAACAGACATCCCTACCAGGTAGAAGACAGGTTCAGCCCATTGACTGATCCCAACAGTTACAATGGAGTTTTCCCTACCCATTCTCAACTTACTTTTATGCTATTTCTTCGTGTTTAGGTGGAGCTTGAGTGACTCCAGTCATACATACCTTTGTTACTTATCAGTATAAAATTCTCTCTCTTCTGTCTTAAAGACATAGTCCACAAAATCTAGAGCGCATGCTCAGCAAGGGGGGGTTGCACCTTGCAGGCAGGTAACTTTGGGATGGAGGTGTGTGTTAATATTACATTAGGTTATAATGACCAAGTTCATCCAAGGCAAACGATTTCACCACAGTTGTTGGCTCAGCAGCAGGACATCTCTTCTCTCCCCTGGCTGACAGGTGCTATGCAGTTTATCAGCTGCCAAAAACCATTGAGTTCCTCTCCCTGCAAGGATTTCAGCAGAGCCTGGCCTTGATGTTTCCATTCCACTCCACCCTCCATTCCATCCCCCTTAGCAGGTGCTTACATTTGCAGATTACGAGTATGGGGAATCATTGTGGATTAGGTCTCAAGTGTGCCAGGGAGTAGCAGCTGCATTTTATCCTATAATTTCTGTATCATTATAATTTCTGTTGGGATGTGAATATAATTTCTCAGTTTCCTCTAACTTTACCCCTCAGAGGTAAAAAGAAAAAAAAAAAAACAACAAAAAAACAAACAAAAAAAAAGAAAAAAAAAAGAAAAAAAAGAAAAAAGAAAAATATTTAAGCTTCCAAACATGGATTTAAAATTATGCAAGTCAATGTAAAACTGGGATTTTTTAAAAAGTCCTTGCACAGCTCAGAAGTGTTAAAACTTAAACCAACTCCTTAATGGACTGCAGACTTTTAAACTGTCTGCATACAGCTTCTGGGCATTTATGTTCATGGGACTGGGAATATGTATATATTCAATGGGTACCTACTACAATGTACTTAAATAACACACCTAGCAGGAGGAATGCACCATTAGATGTCTGCTAGAGTCTAAGAATAGAAAGAGTTTGATTTGGTGTTCTCCAACATAAGTATATACTTGCTCTACAAATTCACTGGTAGTCTCCTCTACATATCTTTGAAAATTTCTTGGTCCTAAATTAGGATGCATAGCTCTATTCAATGATTCAAGAGGAATATGGAGGAAAATACAAAATCATTATCTCCATTCAAAATTCAATTTCCTTATCTTCCTTCTGAGTCTACTCATCTAAACAGGTCTTGTGAATGAAGACAGAAATGGTAAAAATGAACAAACAAGAGTATTCTTCAGAGAGAGCACAACATACAAGATAAACTTCTTATAGAAGGGTGGCCTGGGGATGTGGTCTTTGTTTCCATGATTGCTTCTGCTTTTCAATATTTAATGTAAAATATATTCACCTGTCAGGGATTAGGATCTCATATGCCTCTTCTTTCAGTTGAAAGACTTCCTCTGGCAACAATTCAAGCAGTAAATTGTCAAGGTGGCAAAACAGTATGAGAGGGACAGTGATCAGCTGTTCTACCTAGAACTCAATCGAGCAATTTCTGCTGCTAGGACTGCTGAGAGCAGAAACACATAGATTTTTTGTTTTCTCTTTCTACAGTTCCCTCCCTGTCAGTCCATCCCTCATGCCTTGGGCTCTAAAAGTCCTGTTTTAGATTGTGCCCTAAACTCCTAGAGTACCAGATTTTTGACCATGACCATCAAAGTCATGGCATAAACTGCTATCCAACAGGAAACTAGGATTTCCGAAATAATGTAAGCTGCCTTTGCCTGCTGGTAGTTGTACCTTTTACGGAGTTACAGCTCTGAGGCTTGTCCATGAATGTGGGGTTACTGACTGATCCAATATATCACATAAATTCACCAGCTTGATAACCTGTTCTCACAAAACACAGCATTCACAAGTTAACTAAAAAATGTAAAAAAACCCCAAAACAAAACAAAAAATTAAGAAACCCCAAAACAACACACACCAAAACCCAAACCAAACAATGAAACCCAAACTCTAGCATTTACCATACTTCTCTAATGAAAGCTCAAAACACCTGTAGCCAATCTTCTGTAGAAAGAAATTTTTTTTTTCAGATATTCAGGGAAGACATTCAGTGTAACTCACAGAATGATAGGATAACTCAGAGTGAAGATAACCTTAGTCAAAACTTCTCAGATCAGGGAGAAGATGTGAGATCAAATAAGATTGCTCAGAGATTTATACAGTTGGCCAAACATCTAAGGATGGAAACTTGGGGAAAAAAAATCTTTCTTTGGACAACCTGCTTCAAGGCTTTATTATCCACAAGGTGAAGACATTTCTCCTTATATCCAGTTCGTTAACACTCCTACTGCTGCTGTTTATGACAACTCTCATTTCAATGAATATCCATTGTCTCTTCCCCTCCTGCCTTCAATTTCTGTGATGAGCCTGGCTCTGTCTACTCAACGACTTTCTCCCTAATAATAGAAAGGTGCTGTTCAGCTCTCTTAAAACTGCCCCTTTTTTCAGCCAAGCAAGTCCCTCTGCTTCTCCTCATCAAATTTTGTCCTGTTAAATTGATAAATAAATGATGGCTTTAATTCTTCCATTTTAGTGTTTAGAGCATCCATTTTATATTCCAAAGCTATCTTTAGGAGAATATGAAAGATTAATGAGAAAATTGGAAATTAGGGAACACGTATAAACATACATGTTCAGACACTGATTTGATCAAAATAAGAGAAATTGAGTGATTGGCTAGAGTGGAATTAAGAGTCACAGAACTTTTCAAGCTGCAATTCTGTGATTTGTCCCTATTTCTAATTTTAAAGTAATGAATTATATAAAGTTTTGCATGATGCTCTTCCAACTAAGTCTATAAAATAATGATGATTTCATCTTTTCTCTACTTTGTGGTTATAAGTATTTTCTAGTGCCCTTTGTACAAAAATATTCAAAAGGGCTTTAGTTTGCATAAGCCCTTTTAGGATTATAAGGTTCCCTGCTTTCTTCCTTATTTGCCAGTGTGTGCTGGCTTTGGCTGAAACAGGGCTAATTTTTTCACAGTAGCTAGTATGGGTCTGTGTTTTGAATTTGTGCTGGACACTATGTTGATAACATGAGGATGTTTTTCTTATTGCTGAGCAGTGTTTGCACAGAGTCAAGGCCTTTTCTGCTCCTCACCCCACCCTGCCGGCACAGAAGCCAGGGTTGCACAAGGAGTTGGGAGGGGACACAGCCAGGACAGATGACCCCAGCTGACCCAGGGTATATCCCAGAGCATGTGGCATCATGCTTAGCATATAAAGCTGGGGTAAGAAGAAGAAAGAGGAGGAAGTTCAGANCTTTATTATCCACAAGGTGAAGACATTTCTCCTTATATCCAGTTCGTTAACACTCCTACTGCTGCTGTTTATGACAACTCTCATTTCAATGAATATCCATTGTCTCTTCCCCTCCTGCCTTCAATTTCTGTGATGAGCCTGGCTCTGTCTACTCAACGACTTTCTCCCTAATAATAGAAAGGTGCTGTTCAGCTCTCTTAAAACTGCCCCTTTTTTCAGCCAAGCAAGTCCCTCTGCTTCTCCTCATCAAATTTTGTCCTGTTAAATTGATAAATAAATGATGGCTTTAATTCTTCCATTTTAGTGTTTAGAGCATCCATTTTATATTCCAAAGCTATCTTTAGGAGAATATGAAAGATTAATGAGAAAATTGGAAATTAGGGAACACGTATAAACATACATGTTCAGACACTGATTTGATCAAAATAAGAGAAATTGAGTGATTGGCTAGAGTGGAATTAAGAGTCACAGAACTTTTCAAGCTGCAATTCTGTGATTTGTCCCTATTTCTAATTTTAAAGTAATGAATTATATAAAGTTTTGCATGATGCTCTTCCAACTAAGTCTATAAAATAATGATGATTTCATCTTTTCTCTACTTTGTGGTTATAAGTATTTTCTAGTGCCCTTTGTACAAAAATATTCAAAAGGGCTTTAGTTTGCATAAGCCCTTTTAGGATTATAAGGTTCCCTGCTTTCTTCCTTATTTGCCAGTGTGTGCTGGCTTTGGCTGAAACAGGGCTAATTTTTTCACAGTAGCTAGTATGGGTCTGTGTTTTGAATTTGTGCTGGACACTATGTTGATAACATGAGGATGTTTTTCTTATTGCTGAGCAGTGTTTGCACAGAGTCAAGGCCTTTTCTGCTCCTCACCCCACCCTGCCGGCACAGAAGCCAGGGTTGCACAAGGAGTTGGGAGGGGACACAGCCAGGACAGATGACCCCAGCTGACCCAGGGTATATCCCAGAGCATGTGGCATCATGCTTAGCATATAAAGCTGGGGTAAGAAGAAGAAAGAGGAGGAAGTTCAGAGTGATGGTGTTTGTCTTCTCCAGTGAACAACAGGTGTGAAGGAGTCCTGTTTTCCTGGGGAGGGCTGAACACGTGTCTGCCCATGAGAAGTGGTGAATTAATTTCTTGTTCTGATTTGCTTACACACCTAGCTTTTGCTTTACCTATTAAATGGTTTTCATCTCAACCTCTGAGTTTTTTCACTTTTACTCTTTGCATTCTCTCCCCCACCCCATCACAGTGGGGAGTGATCAAGCAGCTGCATAGGGCTTAGTTGCCACACAGGATTCAACCATGACCAAGAGAAGGGAAAACACTTAATACCACTAACTTAAAATTATTTTAAAAACTACACTTTTGAGATTGCAAGATTCTGTAAAACATATCACAGTAGGATGAGACTGCACCTTACACTTCACCCCTAGTCTCATATCTCTGTATATTTTGTGTTGAGAAGTGGATATGAAACCATATTCATTTTAGGAATAAGTACACCATTTATAAAAAAAAAACCTGGCTGGATCTACATTTAGAAACTGTGTTGAGAAATCCCTGATAGTTAAAAGAAGTTCCCACAGACAGCTGAGAATGAATCATAAGAGAAAGTCTGTAACATTCTCCTGCCTTTGAAGACTTTTTATTCTGCACTGCAAATGCTTTTAGCCAACAAAAACTGTCAATTTCTGATTTTAAATATAGCCATCCAGCTGAAAGTGCATTCAAAACATTGTTTAAAAAAATACTCCTTTTTGCTTTGTACTTCCAGTTTCAAAGGTGTGGGTATCAAAGGAGAAAGAGACTACAAAAGAGCCCTGTAAACTGTGTAACATAGTAAGAAGCCCATACCTGAAGGGAGTCAAGAAGAATCCTATAGGTGTTCTTGATCTACCATTTTAGCGAAGGATCACACTGGAAACATTTATAGTTCTGACACCCTCTGGCTAGAGTCATATGGTTGCTAGGGATTGCTGAACTGAGTAGCCCGACAAAATCAAGGCTGATTCAGCTCCAGCAGCAAGACTGGAGTCATTGCTGCTGCACTCACTTCTGTGTGCATATTGAGACATTTTCTCAATATGCACACAGACAAATGCATGTATTTTATACACATATGTATCCCCCTGGCAAGACACAGATCAGCACAGGCAGAAAACACAGCATTCATGCAAGTAGAAACAGCATCCAATGGCCTTATCCTGTTCCACTCACAGGCTGAGCAGGCTGAAGATGCATTAGTGAGAAATATGTCTGTGTACATCTCTATAGATATTGTATCTGTACAACACACATTTCCCCAGGAGCAGGACTTACAGTCTCTGTGCTAATTAGCCCTTATGTCCTCACTGTCCCAGCTGCTGGCACCCAGGCACTCAAAGCCCCAAGGCACACAGATACAAACACATGTGCAAGCCTGTGCTGGAGTAGGCATCTGGCAGGACCTGCAGCCCTACGAATTGGGAGGCTGTTTGAAAGCAAACTAGTGAGAGATTCCAAGTCAGAATTACAATTTAATAGGGAAATTAAGATAAAGGCAATAATACAGAAACACTGGCTTAAACTGACAGAGTCAGGATATGACCTGACACCCTGTCGGGCAGGGTGCTGGTAGCAGTCTGATTAAATGGTGGCTGCAGTCCTCTTGAAGTGATGAATGTGGTTCTGTTGAAGTGGTGATCCTGTAGAAGGGTCTGGTCATCCTCTGAAGGTCCACTGGTGGTTATGTAGCTCTTGTCCTCTGGGAATCCAGTAGGTAAGGGCTGACTGTGGTGTTCCAAACCTCAGATTATATCCAGGTAGGAATGCTTGGTTCCTCCCCCTGGGCGGAGCATCTCACAATGGGATGGTGTAACTTTATGAGTCATGCAGTGAGGCTGGATGGCCCATTAACAGAAGATATACCCCAGAGGGAGTTATCAGGGATGTGTCATGGAAGCGATACACTGTCCCACCTGTTTTTAACAGATGGTGATAGAATACATACTTTTGGTTACATCTTACATTGTAACCTAAGACGGGGGCCCAGGCTGGAGCAGGTTTGCTGGCAGGACTTGTGACCTCACCAGATACCCATGCTGGCGCAGTCTGTTCCTGAAGGACGGCACCCTATGGGAGGGACCCAAGCTGGAACAGTCAATGAAGAGCAGGGCCTATGGAAAGGACTCGTGTTGTAGAAGTTTCTGATGGTCTCCTATTGGATGAACCCCATGTTGGAGTAGGGGAGAGTGTGAGGAGTCCTCCCCCTGAAGATGAAGGAATGACAGAGACAATGTATGATGAACTGATTACAGCACCCATTCCTCATCCCCCTGTGCTGCTGGGAAGGTGGTGCAGGTAAAGAAAATTGGGAGTGAAGTTGAGCCCAAGAATAAGGGAGGGGTGAGTGAAGGTGTTATTAAGATTTATTTTTTATTTGTCATTATTCTACTCTGACTTGATTGGTAATAAATTAAACTAAATTCCCCAAGTCTGTTTTGCCCATGACAGTAATCACTAAGTGATCTATCCCTGTCCTTAGCTTGATCTATGAGCCTGTTTCCAGTTGAGGAGGGGAGTGATAGAGCAGCTTTGGTAGGCACCTGACATCCAGTCAGAGTCAACACACCACGCTCACCTCAAGCATCCCATAAAAATTCTTGCACATTCCCAAAATACTTTTCCTCTGGATTCCATACTGTGTCCCATACACCAAGGCAGTCATCATACTCAGTGTGAAAGGTGACCTGGAGAGAAGCTCCCACTGTCTTATAGTGGTGGGGGTAACCCTGGTCCACAGGAAGGAAACACTCCTGGGACAGACCTGGAGGACCCAGAAATCGAATTTTTCTCTGACTGGTTTGTTGCGGTTCTTCCACCTGTCCTTGTGCCTCTGTGTTCTTCTGAGCCTGTAGATCAGAGCCTTTTATCATAAAACTTGCCTCTGCAAGGGCCTCAATCAAAATTGAGATCCCCTAAAAAACATTTTGCAGTTCTTCTCCCCTCCTAAAACACCTAAGCATCTATCTGGTATTTCAATAGGGGGTTATGTCTTTTTTGTGTTCATAGACATGCTATAACATCTGCCTATTGAAACTGTGGAATGACTGGCTCTGTGGTTCTCAGCAGCATTCCACCAGGTTCACAAGTCAGGCATTCATCATCCATACTACTTTCACAGTAGAGAAAAGAAAACATACTACTAGACCATTTTTCCTTAGGGGTTAAAGTAGGAAATCTAAATTAATTTTCATCTTCATGGTAAGATTTGAACCTAAAGAGGTCTTAAACTCACAGGCA
>VZTI01000153.1:67-26783 GCA_013397865.1 Struthidea cinerea | reverse complement strand
TACAAAATCATAGGCCATGCAGACTTCCCCAAGAATGAAATTCAATCTGGGCTACTCACATGGTCAGCTGGGGTTTTTTTGAGAACCCTTAACTGAACCAAAATCATCCTTTTCTATGCAGATCCCCATTTCTCTATATCTTCCCGTAAAAAGCTGAAATTAACAGTTCTGTTTTCCTAAAAATTGTTTTATATGGAGGTGAAAAATAATTAAACCATAAAGATTAAAAAAGAATGTATGACCATTTAACTTCCTACTACAGACTTTTTAGGCATGCTCTGAAGATGTCTTAAAACTGTTTAGACATAGCTGAAAGGGAAAGGAGGCATAATAAAAAAACCCCTACTGTTTTGTCTTTGTCCTTTGAAGATGAATAACCAGCCTAGATTTTGCTCTTACGTATAGAAAGAGAAATGGAAAAGAAAATTTATGTACGTATTATTCAGGAAGCCACCAGATAGATGGCTGTTAGGTATTTTTAACAGAGTGCTGGGATGGAGAGGGAGAGGGAGAGGGAGAGGGAGAGGAAAAAAAGAGGAAGAAGGAAGAAGGGGAAGAAAAAGGAAAAACAAAGAACAAAGAAAATTGAAGAACAGTGATTTCTGCATTAATTGAAGTAGAAGAGACTTGAGAAAAGAATCGGAATATCAAGGATCTCATACAGAATTCAAATAAAATTGTTCATCTTGCACTGAGAGCAAGCCTCGATACACACAGCAACAAAACCACCTTAACGATACCTCCATCTTCAAACATGACAAATGCTCATCAATGACTAGAAAAATCGGGGGTTAATGTTTGCTGTTAGAATTGCTTCAGTTCCATTATCAAACTCTCACAGTATATCAAATACAGCATATTACTTTGCATCAAAGCACTCTTTCCTCCGTTAAGGCTGTGGTTCTTTGTATTGGCTGAGCTGGAGTTCATTTTGCCACGGCAGCCCTCACAGGGCTGTGCTTTGCACTGGTACCTGGAAAGGAGTTGATAACACTCCAGTGTTTGGCTGCTGCTGGGCAGGGCTGGCACAGCATCAGCGCTGTCCCCCAACATCCCGGCCCCATCAGGGGGCTGGGGTGGGAAAGGCCCTGGGAGGGGGCACAACCAGGCCAGCTGACCCAAATTAACCAAAGGGCTATTCCATACCGTGTGATGTCAGCTCAGGCATAAAAGCTAAGGGAGGGAGGAGGAATGGAGGGGCATTTTTCGTTTGCAATGCTTGCCTTCCAGAGCAACTGCTCCCTGTGCTGAATGAAGCCCTGCTGCCTGGGAAGTGGATAAACTTCACTCACTGATGGGAAGTAGAGAATAAACTTTGTTTTCTCTTTGTTTATGCTAGTGCAAACTTTTGCTTTTTTTGCTTTAGTAAACTGCCTTATCTCAACCTAAAATTTATTTTCCATCTTATTTTCTTTCCCCTGTCCTGCTGGGAAGGAGAGTGATAGAGCAGCTAGTGGGCACCTGGCATCCAACCAAAGTCAACCTACAATATCTTTCAGCTTGGAAAGACAAGTATTAGCACAGTATACCTGAAATTTCCTTGTTTCAAACAGCTGAATTCCCAATAAAACATTACATCCATTTTGTTCAGCAATATGACTAGAATTTCTCTGATTTTGTACCAGAAATTTGGCTTCCCATACATCAAGGATGCAAACTCTTAAAGACTTCAGTATTTTTAGGGTTTCTTTTTACTTTTGCCTTCAGTCTCACACAGCAGAATGAAAAAGACCTGTGGAAAATACATTTCACTTAAATATGGAAAAAACAGTTCAGAATTTTCCTTCCCCTTTCTTTTATTAATTCTACATTTCTATGGTCTTCAGATTTTCTTTCATGCAGAAAGCCTGTATGTGTTTCTATATTCCACTTAAATTCACAACAATTTTTTTCAAAATCTCCTTTGAAATACTATTTGTCAAAATGAGGCAGTTGCAAATTTCTAGGTGAACAGGGGGCATAGTTGAAGTGACTTGGGGTGCCTTGGAAACAGAGTGTGGTACATCAGAGAAAGAGCTAAGAAAAAATTTTACCTCAAGTAACGGAAAGTGATTTTTTTTCTTATTGCAGACAAAGACGTCAGGAATTCTGATTATATTTTTGTGGAGCATTTTTAACAAACAAGATATATCCTCTGAACAAGTTGACCAAACCTGAGAATTTTTGCCCTATAGAAACCAACAGGGAATCAGAGGGCCTCAGGCATTCCATTAAACTATCTTCTTGTTATGGAGATTGATTGACTTAACTTAGCAGAAATTTGAACAGCTTGCAAATCTGCTACTGGGCAAACTCCCATTTAATGAAAGTTTCCCAGAGTCATTGGACCAAGCTTTTCTTGTACAATTTTGCTGAAGATGCACCAACACCAATGAAGTAATATTCTGTCTCTGTGTTTGAGTTCTAATGAAAATACTAACTACAGGAAAATGAAGAGCATGAGAGAAATAAAGTGTATGAAAACAAGTCTCATAGAACAGGAAAGAATTAGTGTAGCTTTCTTCTCAAATCAAAATCTGTTGAGTTTCTTTACGCTATCATTTTCTTCCTATCTACTTCAGCATATGAGAACAGAGCTCATTCTCTGCAGAGATATCCTAGAGATGTCCTGGAGATAGGATGTCTTAACAACTGTCTAGTGCAGTAAATTATTGTGAGAAAAGAATTTAACCCATGAATTACTTCACCGTGATGCAATCAAGCTACCCCAGTTATCTACTCCAGTTTTAATACTTTGGAAAATGTCTTTACCTTTCATTTGTCTGAGCCCTATGAGCAACAGAATGAAAATTCACGTCATCTCTACAAACAAAAATTTTGAGTTTGGTGCATCCATGCAACAACATGGGCTTTCATTTGCAGCACGAACAGTCCTCCATCCTCCAGCAGGAAGATAATTGCCAGCAAGCTGTAAGTGAGAATTTCTTCTCATCTGTCTAGTGAACCAAACCTCCAAGGAAGAAAAGAAGTTAGGCTATGCGCTTTGTTATTCCCTCCACCAAAAACAAATAAGCAGATCAGTTTTTCAACCTAATGAGTTGAGTTGGGGTCCTAAAAATGTTATTACTTACCTATATGAAAGTACACAAAAAAAATCTATCTTGAAAGTACATTATTAAATCTGCAAAAGCCAGTATTCAAGTGCTAAGATCCAGCAGATTCCTGTTCCCTGTAGAAACTAAATTCAAGCTTCTAGCACATTTCTCCTACACAGTGAGAAAAAAGACCCCTTTATGGAAGCGGTATCCTCCTGAGTAATCAAGAATGTGCTTGAGAGAAAGTGGTGGCTCCAGAACTGCAACTGTTGTGCATACAACACATGCACATGCAGACTGCTCCCTCCTTTCCCAGGCTTCTTGTGTGCACCAGTGCTCACACACAAACCCCAACATTCAGGCTCAGGCAGCAGTCAGTGTGTCCTAACTGACAACTCCATGTAGACTGGGTAAGAAAGCTGTGTTTTACTAGTGTCTTGGCCAATTAGCAAGGCAAAAAATCACAAATTGAGATTTTTAAGAGTCTTACTCTGAAACTCTACATTAGAGATGCTAGATGCTATCCAGTTTCAGATATGATGTTGAGGCAACTAGATACTGGCTTTAAAAAAAAACCCAAACAAAACAGTGTTGCCCTTTCATGAGTCACAGCCACGGGTAGGAGAAGATTCTGTGTCTATTGCTGAAACAAGCTTACTGGTTCAGAGTTCACTTTATTGTGTAACCCATTATTTCTTTTCTACTAATGCAGTGGCTTAACCTTTTTGCACATTATCAACTATGAAGATATCTTAAAAGACTGAATCTCCATTTCATGTGAAAGTTAATTACAGTTTGGAACAGCCAGGGAAAAAAGAGAAGAAAATTGGATTAATTGTGACAACACTGTGACAGTCTTTTTGCATATGATGATTTGCAATAGCCTTTGAGTTCTGGGTGCGGCCAGATGATAGTAATATCAAAACTATCTTGAATATGTAAATGTGCATACCTATGACAAAACTTTTTATTTACTTTGTGTTACAGGTGCAAACAGTAGAGATAAAACAATTCCCTGGAGTTTTCATATCTCTGATGATGATCCCAGACATTTCAGATTCTGAGCCAAAATATCTTCAATATTTTTAGCGTACCTTTTTATGCATTCACAATTACTTTTTAAAAAAATTAGTCCTATTAAAATTCAGAGAGAAATATTGTTTTTCTTCTTATTCTTATGTTTTGCTTTAGAATAAACAGAACATGATATATATGAGATCATTGTACATAAGAAATTTATATGACATTTTTAAAGAAAATAATTTCTATAATATGTAAGTTGTTTTTTCACTTAAGTAAATTTTATGTTTTAGCTAAATTTTAAATATTCAAATGGCATAAAGTTGCATTAATGTTCTTGCCAATGGTAAAATGAGATAAACACAAAATTCCAGTTCATATTCAACCTAGAGAATATTTTTATTAAGAATATATCAGGGAAAGGTCGATTTTTACACATGAATAACTTGAATTTGTATTTCAGATTCATATGCTTTAATGCCTGCAGCAAAACTTTCAACTGAGCAGAAAATATTTTTTCAATGAGCCATTTTCTAAAACAATCACATAAATGTACTTCTAACACTGCATGAACTACCACTGTGACAATTTTCCATGATTTAACTTTCAAATTTGAAATTGCTGGCATGATGACAAAAAAGACAAATAATGAGAGCAAACACATTACAGGAAAGGGCACATTTTTTTTTGTAATTGTCACAGAATTGTGTCAAATGGACATACAGCTCTTGTTGTGGAAAATAATCTTGTATCTTTGTTCGATTCCAGTTTCATACTGCGTATAATAATTTACAGCTCTTGGGGAGCAAGTGTCACCTACCCAAAACAGTGCATTTCCAGTCTTAAAAGCTTCTTTGTGTTATTGCTTAAAGTATTCATTCTCAGTATTGTGTTTTGCATGTCACTTGCTTTTCCCAACATTTTTTTTTGCTATATACTTACAGTGTATTTCTAGATGAAGCAGCCTTTTATATCCCCAAAGTATTAGCAATTTCTCAACTTCTTTTAAAATATTATTTTGAAAATGAAGGAATAAAGAATTCTGTAACATTTTGTTATATTATATTATAATTTAGTATAAGGATTTCTTAGTATTAATTGGATTTAGTCAGTAAAAGAAACTATTGACTTAAAACACTTTTCCACCAATATAATGAAAATTAAAGAATGTGTGTAGCTTGCCCTAGAAACAGGCATTCTTACTGTTGTGATACGTAATTTTAGCCTTACAAAGAACATATCTGATTTCATAGAACTGCAGATATGCCAACAGAGAATCTAAAGACATGACATGTTTTAAACTATTGAAAACTATTGTAAACTAAAAACTATTTAAAAGCAATTTTTTGCCTGCTATTAACTCCTATTCTAAATATACTTAAAAACTGCGCAAGTTTATTGGTAAGTGTAGATTTTTTCTTCATGGAAGACTGTACTTCCTGAAAAGAATTTACATGATTTTTTTTTCTCCATTTTCCAAGTCAGAAGGTAATCAAACAATTTTGAAATAAGTTTAAAAGAAAATTTATCAAAACTGACTTGTACTAAGGCTTATGAAAACAAAACAGAACCGATCAAGTTTGTTCATTCCTCAAAAGTGAATTTTGAATGCACCCACCTCATCTAAAAATAACATAGAAACTTACAGCATGGAAAATGTTCTGCCCTCAGAATGTGAACATGTGTTTGAATTTGACAATTTTAAATTTAAAAATTCTTAAAATTTTCCATTTCATTGATATTTTGCATATGATAAGAAAAAAGGAAATTGTTTTCTGATAAATTGATTTACATACATAGACTAGAAAGAACATGACATAACTATGTTACATACATGACAGAAAGGAACATGATATAACTATTCTTGACTTAATAACATGCATGGAAAAATTTGACCTGAATTAAATACTTGAAAATATTAATTGCTGAATGATTTTTTTTTTAAATTCCCATTTATTTACTTAGCTATAGTAAAAGTTATTGTCAAGATATTCTTTCTTTCATGCAGTTTGCTAAATATTAAAAACACAAGAACCTGGTTTTGTTATGCACAAAACTAGCAAGAAATAAACTTTTAAAGAAATGGATGTTACTGTGATATTCACCTTTTTGCAGTTTATGACAGTATAATGATGAATTGTCTTGCAGTAACACTCACTGAAGTCATGAAAGGTTAATAACTCATTTAAACATTCATTACATGTCCCTATCAAAGTCATCTTAATTTCACAAAGACATCTAAGTTTCTCTTTAGGGAAACACTCTCTCAGGATTCAAGTGTGATTCTTTATTAACAAAATGGCAAGCGCAAAGTTACATGTCAAAACCCTGACTGATGATGCTGCAAATTGGTTCTTCCACCAAAGCAGAAGACTTTAAATTACTGCTTTTTAAAGGTGCGCTCCCTCAAAGGCAATTAATGTGTCAGTTGTCAGTCAGGATTATTTAATTTCCCAGTGAGGGCTAAGAAAATGGGTACAGCAGATTGATGAACAGAACGTGGTGCTTCCCACAAGAGACTTCTAATAATGCTGTCAGTTTTCCACCTTTATTAGGTCTCAAATTTAAGAATTGAAAGTTCAGTGTGTCAAGTAGTATTTGGAAATTTCTCTTAATAAATTCAAATACAAAAACAAACAACCAAAAAACCTAACAAGAAAATCCACATAACAAACCAAATCATCACCAGGACATGTTTCAAGGAACATATTTTTCCTAGGCATTCACAAGTTTCCCTATGCAAGTCAGAAACAAGCATGATAAAATTGCTATTTCCAGTATATCTGTTTTGTTATTTATCTTGTTGGCAAGTTATGTCCCAGACAGCCCTATCTCAGAATGAACAACAGTTCACCTAAAAGTTGTAACCAGATTTTAAATACTTTTTATTCTGTGATTCAGGGCAGTGATTTTTAACAGGTGTCCTATGACTTAAGAATGTCATAATGTTCTGAATTGAGGACTCTTTGCATCTGCATTACTATTTTTTTCCTAGTTCAAATCAAAAGTGTTCTTCAGAAGTGAGTCTTGAATTTGAATCCACTTATGTACTGTTCAGTTCACATTGTGCAGCATTCTTAGACTACATCAGCTGAATTTCTTACAGGTAAAATTAAACTGGAAAATGCAATCAATCCAGGATTATAAATTAGTCATCCCATGAGTCTGCACTGAAGCCAGCCTGAAATATACTCTCAGAAATTACGTGGACACGAGATTCTCAGCACCAAGTATTCCAGTGCATAAATCCATTCCAACTCAACCACATCATTTTCTGGTGTATACATAGCTCAGATCTCTCCTGATGATGGTATTCCACTTGTCATCATGTAGTCAAATTTCCAAAATATAAATATTTCTGTAGAAATGCAACAAACATTTGAATTGAAATAAATTCTGAGAACTTGAGAAACAGAGGCCCTGAAGAAGAACTTCAGTGTGGAAACAGTCATCCCAGTTATGTTTTCCTCCTTGCAAGTCCTGATGCCTCAAAAAACAAACAGCATAAAAGCATAACCCTGCCTTTCAATAAGATAAATGTTTGCTGTGTACACAGATGGGATTTTATAAACCCAGAGGGATAACTTACAGATAAATACATGAGTAAGTTTTCTGGAAAAATGAGGCCATATGCAGTAGGTTTCCATTCTCTGAATAAATAATATCATCAAAATTGGTGTCCTGACATTTGTCAGAGTAAGGCTTGCAGTATGTCATGTTACTTACATCTATTGTTTTTCATTTTGTTGATTCAGAATTCAATTTTTGCAATCTTCAAGTAACAAAATGCAGTGTTTCTAAAGGTAGCAGATTTAAGTAATTTCCCTTTAAGCATGTAAACATGATGAGTTTGAGAAATTATTATCAGAAGAGCAGAGTGTTCCCTTGAAACTGAGGCTGTTGTATAATGGAGTGCAAAAAGTAAGGTCTCTTCATGTATTCTGTTCAAAAAGAGAATTTGCATTAGAACAGCGACCAGAACATCCTACATGCAGTTTTCAGTTTTCTTGTATGGCAAGTTTCTACCTAAGCAGTGACATGAAACAATTAAATGCATATGGTATTGTTACTTATTTAATAAATGTATAACATTTAGAAAATGCAGAGGCTATTCTTATTGAAAAATAGATAAGACAATATGAATTTAAGTTTTCACACCAGAGCACTTGTGTTCTGCTTGACACACAAGTAAAAGAAAGTAACATTTAGTTTTCTACTTTCTTCTTTCAAAGACCTGTAAGAAAAGAAGAAGAAAGCTTGAATATTTGGAATATAATGTAAATGACAGAATTTTTGTTAATCCTTACAGAAGTTCATACTGTCATGAAGAAAGACTGTCTTATCTTTCAGGAATCTAATCCAAAATGACTATGGTGCTTTTACAGTCCACATGACAAGAGCCTTTTACTTGTTTAAAGCCATAGGTATCACTAAGGAGCAGAAAAAAAAGACCATGTAACCAAGGAAATGTGCAAAACCGATGGTGATAAAACATCTATACATTAAGGAAAGAATCATAATGTACCTTATAGAATATATTAATTTCCTACATTAAAGAATTTTAAATGTGTTTTTGAGTGTGAACAACAGGGATGTATATAAGCACACAATTCTTTAGGAAAATACTCAGTTGAAGAAGGATACTATTCCTATTTCATCAATGCCAATAGCTTTTTGTTTTCTGAAAACTTCTCTGATTTGCAGATTTGATTGAAAGGTCATTTTTAACATTAAAATCTGTCAAATTAAATCTAGTTGCAGAATCTTATGTCTTATTAATATTTATATTCTAAATGTCTATTGTATGGGCATGTGAGAGAACTTTGATAGCCTTGGTATTTCTTTTCTAGAACATGGTCGACAGGGACTCAAAGCCGCTCTCAATAAACTGAGCCATATGTATTAAAATATTTAAGAACATTTTGCTGGTGGAAGGCATGTCTGAGGAAGTACGATTTTCTGAGTCATCTATATTGTGGCATCTGGCTCACTTTAAAATTCATTTTTATCTGAGTCATCTTATTCTTTTTGCAACTTGACACAATAGCTTGACTTATTTTTAAAAATACAAAATGTGTTTTTAATTCCTCAGCATGTGAAAAGCTCCTTGTCTGATAATGCTTTCCCTCATTCTTTTCTTCCAATATTAAAAGTTCTCGTTTTCACTGCACTAGTCTCTACACATTTACTTAAAAAAGTCAACCAGATTTAAAGTTCTTAGAAAAGAAAAAAAAATCCTGACTTTTGCACTTATCAGGCCTCTTTCTTGTGGGTAACCTTTGTGCTGTTCCTTTTCTGAAATGCAAAATTTGCTTCATGGATCAACAAGAGGAGAAAAGTTTCTTTGTGTAAAGATGGAGCTGAAGCAGACATCTGAAATCTAATGGATGGAAGGATCCTTCTTCTGTTTCATGACTATGTAAAAGATTTGCATATCTTTAGAATAGAAATCATCACAAGTCAGCCAAAGCATTTGGAAAAAAAAAGTTTATTCAGAAGAGGGTTATGCAACATCCTTGGGCTGGGGTGATATTCTGCCAGTGATTCTCCAGAGTGACGTGAATGCTGACAATTTTTATCCTATTTCAGGGAAAAAACTTGCAGGCTTGACACAGCTTTTACATTTAACAGCATTCCTGAAATTCTACCTTTTAGTTCAAATTATTCCAAAGACGGTGTCATTCATGGACAAATTGTTCTTTATCTTAACATGCTTAAGTGGAAAGCTGGCAGCTGGGATAAGAAAGAACAATGCAATAGTCCAAAAAAAAAAAAAAAAAGTAGTTTTCATGCATTTTTATAAACTGAGTCTCATAAATATACTTTTTAATACTTACGGTTTTCCTTTGGAAAAACATGGAATTTTCCCCATCCTACCAGCAAGTAGATCACTGAGGTTTACACATCTCTGCTTAGGAAGCAGGTCTTGTTTCTTGGTCTTGTTTCCAGACATTGGGATTAAGGATGATGCAACCTTACAAGTTTTCCTGCCGCAGAAGTTCAGACAAAGACAACTTCTATGACATCCTTTATGGCATGACATCTCTGACTTTTTGTCTGTCCTCTTGGAACTAAAATTAATCTTTATTATTTCAGAAATGGATAGAGCAACCATTCACAGAAATGTAGGTATATACGGAGCACTAAGTAAATTTTCTTCCAGCACTGTAAATGCATTGTGTATTTCCATATTTTATTCAAATGTAGGAAAAAGTTCTGATCCCACTGAAATCAGAATTTTGTTCCATCAGGTTAAAAGAGAGAAGAAATGGCAGGAGACAAGAAAAGGCAAGGGAAAGAGAAGGGAGATGATTTTGTCACTATTCAGACACAAATATTAAATGTAAACTGTGAACATTCCAGGGGGAAGCTACTGCTGGGAAATCATAAACTACACAGATTAAAATGCATATGTTCAAATTGCCTAACTTCCTTGGCATTTTTTGAAGAAGAGCTAAATCTTATTCTGAGAACACAAACTGGACAGCCCTTCAGGATTTAATAATGAAGCACACTTTTCCCTCAAATGTGTTGTGTCACATGTTAAAAACTTGCAATAATGCAAAATGTATATTTGGCAAAGTTTTAGCATATTGCAAATAAGAATTACAGAAATGCCAAATTTTGCAAACACAAAGGGTTGTTCCTTGACTGGAAATAATTCTCTGTTGACCAAAGATGAAGGAGATAATCAATTTTGTAACCAGCTTGCCCCTTTCCATTAGCATCAACAAGGTCAAGAAATGGCAATATGCATAAGAAAACACATAATATGTTTCTCTTCTGTACTGTCTGGGAAGTGATAGGTCCTTACAAATATTTTGGAAAGGAATCACACAAACTTTAGCTATCACACCTATGATCATTAGTCTGATTATTGTCTTTTCACCCAAATACTTGTTGCTTAGTTCTGTGCCTTAGCCAGCAAGATTCTTTTGTAAGACCAAAGCTACCTAGCAGTGACCTTGAAATTTAAGAAATCTTAACAGCTCTGAAGACAGCCTCCACAATCCCAAGGAACAGGAAGAGCAGTGACTACCAGAGTACTGTACTATTAAATTGTTCAGAGCAGATGTATAGATATATTGTTGTGGAACAGAAGAGAATCATAGAATCACTGAATGGTTTGGGTGGGAAGGGAGCTTAAAGGTCATCTAGTTACAAACCCCTGACATAGCAAGGGACATCTTTCACTAGAACACGTGGCTCAAAGCCCCATTCAACCTGGCTTTGAACACTTCCTGAAACAGGGCATTCACAACTATAAATATTTCAAAGGTGTGTGCCAAGAAGACAGTGCCAGACTCTTCCAGTGGTGCCCAGTGACAGGGCAAGGAGTAATGGCCAGAAACTAAAATACAGGCAGTTCCACCTCAACATGAGGAATAACTTCTTTACATTGAGGGTAGCAGAGAACTGGAACAGGCTGCCCATGGAGGTCATGTTGTCTCCCTCTCTGGAGACATTAAAAATCCACCAAATGGACACATTCCTGTGTCACCTGCTCAAAACCCACCTGTCCCCTTCCTTGGCAGGGGAGTTGGACTAGATGATTTCTAGAAGTCCCTTCCATGAACAACAACTCTGTGATTCTCTGGGCAACCTGTTCCAATATGTCACCACTCTTACAGTTAAGAATTTCGTCTTAATATCTCATCTAAACCTATTCTCTTTCAGTATGAAGCCATTCCCCTTGTCCTGTCACTACATACCCTTGTCACCAGTCCCTCATTTTTCTTGTAGGGTTCCTGGAAGGCTGCTGTACAGTCTCCCTGGAGACCCTTCTCTTTTTCAGGCTGAACAACCCCAATTCTCTCAGCCTCTCCTCACAGGAGAGATACTCCAGCCTTCTGACCATCATCCTGGCCCTCCTTTGGACTCACTCCAACAGGTACACGTCCTTATATCAGGGGCCCCAGGCCTGGATGGAGTACGCCAGACAGGGTCTCACATGGGTGGAGAAGAGGGGAAGAATCAGCTCCCTCACCCTGCTGGCCACACTTCTTTTGATGCAGCCCAGAATGCAGTTGGCTTTCTGGGCTACAAGTGCATATTTCTGGGTCATGTTAAGATGCTTGTCAATCAACACCCCCAAATACTTTTCCTCAGGGCTGCTCTTGATGTATTCTCCACCCAGCCTGTGTTTGTGCTTGGGACTGCTTTGATCTACATGCAGGACAGTGCGCTTGGCTTTGTTGAACATTGTGAGGTTTGCACGGGCACAAATTCCAAGCCTATCACAGTGCCTCCAGATGCCATCCCTCCCCTCTAGCCTGTCAACTGTACCACATAGCTTGATGTTGTCAGCAAACTTCCTGAAGGTGCCCTTGATCTCACTGTTATGTGGGAGGAAGTATGTCATGAGGGAGAAAGTAAATCATGAGAATGATGCAGAGACATGAGTGGAGTGGCAGAAAGCCTTTAGAAGTGTTCAAACCGCTGGATTATTAGGTATTCTGATGTGAGACTTCCTTAATTCCTCTTGCAAAACAGTTCTGCTAATAAAATACATAGCAACCCTTTCTTACTAGTACTTAGCCAGACCACTGGAGTATGATAAGTATTATAGATTTTCATTGAATATGTATAATGAGCTGAATAGACCCTTTATAGATTAGCGCCTAAAATTCATCTAAACCAGGCTTTTCCCCCTAAGTGCTATTAAAAAAAAAGCAACAGGAAAACCTATTCCCATTCTGAAGTGCTTCTTCTCCTCATAAAACAGTAAGCTTAAATACTTAATTTTGTCCTGAAGTTCAGCTAAGAGGTGAAGCATCTCACTCAAATTTTACATAAATATTACCCTGCCTTAAGCATTGCACTGCACCAGAAGGTTTATGCATATCTCACAACTCACTTCAAATCCCAAAGCAGAGTTTCCGTGCAATATAAGCTATATATGCACCTCTTCTTTTCACAACACAAAATCATTGACAGAGTGCACAGACACAAGTATTTAAAGGAAAATATCAAAAGAAGTACAAAAAAATGAATCACTATACAGGGAATAAGTCTGTTTCTTTTAAAAGGTGTATTGGGAGCAATGTGGTAATATTTCATCACACATGTCTCAGGTGTAACACCTCTAAAACTATCAGCAATGTAGATCAGTCCTTCACATTCATTATGCATAGTGCCTTAGTGTCTATGTCTTTTAAGTTGTAGAATGCAAGATGGTTGGAGGTTAATATCAGGTTTCCTATGTATGCTGTCTTTGAAACCAGCATGCCATATCCATTTAGGATTCAAGCAAACTGAACAGAGCACAAAAGTGCTTTACATATATTAACTCAGCTACTCTACAACAAATTTCACTTGTAATATAACAGGAGACAAATATCCGCATAACGTTTCAAGTGAAGGCTGATGCAGGCTTTAAATCTGAAAGCAGGAAGGATGGTTTAAGGCGTGGAGTCTAAAGAATAAAGGATTCAAGGAGGATAAAGTGTGCTCACAAATGAAAAGTAGCTCAAGTAAGACTGAAAGCAGAATTGCTACAGGGATTGTCAAGCAAAAAGCAGAGTGAACCAAAGTAGACAACAGCAAAGAAGGAACATTAAATTTGTATATAATGCATATGTATCTGTATATTTGTAAATACAGGTAGGCAATTATGGGTAGCATCAAAACACTCATATGATGTGTGTGTTGTACATCCAGCACTTGCCCTTCATAATAAGGGATCACAGTTCCTCCTTCCAGACATGGCACAGATGCCTTCAAAGCCTAATGCCCTGAATTTCCAGCTCCTTCGAAGCCCATGTATAATCCAGCCACAGGATGTGTCCTGGATTCCCATCTGTGTTCTCTCATTCCCGGTACAGGCATGCCAATGAGTGTCACAAAGACAGAAAAAGGCGAAGGATGCCTTGACAGAAGAGGAGTGTCTAGGGCTAGAGATAGGCAGGAGTTGAATGCAACCACAGGGTCAGGTTGGGAGGAAATAAGTATATTTACAGCGTGCTTGGCTATACTTTGAGGAGAGGTATCTGAGTGGGAGAGGTGTGAGGCAAGAAAGTTCCTGGAATCCCCCCTTCATCCACCCACACTATGCTTGACTGGGGCAGGGGTTTCTATGAAGGACCAGTCTACTGATGAGGCATACACAACATCCAGGGATGCACCGGAAGAAGACTATGTTGTTTCAGAAAAGATAAAGGCACAAAATACTCTAAAAAAATCAGAACTTCTGTTGAGCAGTGTTCCATTACAAGCAAAACCACCTCAGTTTAGTGGAGCATGTATTTTATGCAAAATCCAATATACTTTAGGTAGCACCCAGTGTCCCTCAGATGGACCACTAGATAAGATCTATATATTTGGTGATTATAACTAATTTATAGCATTGGTCATCATGGGTATTAGAGGAAAGTAATTTTTTTTTATTATCTTCTAAATACAGTAGTAACAGAAATATTTTCTAAAATGTGATTAAGTTTAGCAGTACTTTTTAAAAAAGCATATCCTTTATTAGATAGAATATTAGACATAATAGTCCTGTAGCATGTGACTAAATATTTTGAAAATATTTTTAAAAAATTAATTCTCTTGCCCAGAGTAATATTTTTTTGCCCTTTTTTTAGACATGATTTAGTTTTTAATTAATTTTAATTTTTTATCATCTGAAACACTTTCCCATGGAAAATTTGAATGATATGTACTTGCAGTAATTTAAATTATGATACTACATAATCCCAGTTCAACTGATATTTAAGTTCAGTTGCATCTATGTTCATACACAAATAATTTAGAAAACTCACAGCCTGAAACAGTTTAAAAAACAGTAAATAATAAAGCGTCACCATATTTATGAGTTATCAAAAATTTCCTATTATCCTCTGTTTTTACAGACAAGATTTTCTGCATTTTTTTACTATGTGCAATTGTGGATTGTGAACAGAGAATTCAACTGTTTCAGATGTTGACTCTTAATTAAATTGTAATGTGGTGTGGACAAATTGAAATGTTTTCCCTTTATACAACTACTTATTTCCTCAGCCTAAATAAAGAAATTCAGCTGGCACCAGTTGTGCAAACTTTATATATGTCATTTATATGAAACTACATAGAAATTCCCTAGCAGATTTTTCATTAAGCTGGAGACAAGATTATCACAAGATGATACACAAGGGAAGCATAACACATGAGAAAAGAACGTATCATTAATGTTAAAGAAATTATCTCAAAGCAGAAAGCAGAATATGGTAAAACAGAGTGGAAATGTGGTTTTCTATGATTATTAAAATAGATACTTACCTTAAAATGCTTAAGCAGATCAAATGAAAATCCAGGGTAACAAAAAAGGAAATGAGACAGTACATAACATATCTAAAGAATGGATTAAAATGATTCATTCATATTCATTTCTTATGAATGTAAAATAAAACAAGTAGAACATGAATGCAGGTTTTATTTAGACTGACTAATTAGTTCATACAAAGTGATGCAATAATGAAGGTTATAATCATACTGCATGTATGAACACCCTGAAAGATGCTTGGACACCACTTTCCTTAAATGAAAATGCAGATTGTTTTCCTACTCACTTTCTCCGTGTCAGATCAGTAAAGTTCCATGTAAAACTACAGACAATAAAAAAGGCTATTTATGCTTTCACATTTGAAAAGCTAACGACCAAGAATAAGACCAGCTGGGGCACACACACACTATTGCTGATTTCCTTACGAAATTATTTCATTTCTTCTATTAAAATATTTTAACAGAGAATATACTAGTGTTATTTCAGAATAACTTTGTGATGACAATTCCCAACTTCACTATGTATTCAAAACAGTTATCAGCAGAGTCATTGAACCCCTGCTGTCAAGAAGCTGGGCTTATTCATAAAAATGAAGATGATAATATGTGATATAAACCTGAGCAATACCACAATAGAAGAGGCTTCCTTGACAAAACAGAGGGGAGCAAAGAGGCTGTAAAACATTATTAGCTTTGAATGAGGAATACGCTACAGCATAAGGATGAAAGGATAAAACTTTTAGAACAGACATTATGTCCAGTTAACTGAAAATAAAAAAAAAAAACCCATTGATTAGTAAGGAAAAACCTCTAGTGCATTTTACAAAGAGCTTAATACTGGGGTGTAAAAGAGAAAAAGGAGGCACCATTTTCAGAATCAGACACATTCAATCAATATAAAAATCATTCCTTGCATAACTTTTTCACAGAACCCACTGGAACTTTCATATTCAGAGACAGTTTTAGATTTAGATTCTATTGCATTCACATTTACATTTCACAGACTGTAAAAGAAGAACTAAATCAAGCAAAATTATATACCCAATCCTGCACTAAATTTAGCCTAAAAATTAAATCATGTTTCTCTTCTTTAGCCAATATCTTAACAGAAAAAAAATATTATTTCTCTGGTTATTCTAATAACTCAGCTTTAGGTAGATCTTGCCAATAGCAGCACCACTTTCTGCCTCATAAAATATCAGTATAGTATTATGAAGCTAGTAGGATAGCTGGACTTGGTTCATTTTTTAAAATAGATGGATAATTGCTTTCCTATTGAAACTCTCTTTGGACTTAGTGTGTGTTCCCACCTTTCACTGAAGGCAGTAGTAAATCAAGAAAGAGATGGGAGACAAGACCATGCATCAGCAGTGACTGTGCTTTTCCTCAATTCTGTTTTCTCTCTTATTTATAGATTGGGCAGCAAATGAAGAAGATAGAAAAAAATCAGGACAGCATAAGGATTCTTCTAAATTACCTGCAAACATGGCAGAAATAAAAAAAGAAACAAAACCAAAACAACAACAACAAAAAATAAAGTGAGTGAATGAAACGACAAAATCACCCAAAGAAATCCCCAAATCACCAGACCAAAAAGAAGGTTCCAAAGCAGAAAACCCAAGTTACTCTAATTTTTTTTTAATAATCACATTATTTCTTTTTCCATTGCTAAAGTATTTGCTTATTTTTGTAACTGTTTACTGAAAATTATATTATTGTCTGTATTCATCTAGATGCTAACAGATTTACTTCTTCAACTCTATTGTAAAGTATTTCAAAAGTGGCAGATTATTAAGGAACAAATAGATGAAAGTGCATGAAGTTGCAGACCCAAGAATCCTTCAAACATTCAAAGCCCCAAAGGCTCTAATACCCAGTAAGAAGGAACCAGTAGGAACACAGACATTAATGGTCTTGTCTTTCAGGTGTTTCTTTTATTTCTGTGAACTGCTGCAGCTCACAATTCTACCTGAGACTTGAGTGTACTTCACTTATTTCCAAACTTTTGAATTCTCTTTTGTTATTAAAATCTAATGACAAATATAAATAACGACAAATTCAAAATATAATGTGGCAGTAATGCCAAAATATATGCAGCAGTGCCAAAATCAGCATGAACTTTATGCTGACCTGTAAGTAGTAGTATAAGTATCAAGACTTACAGCAGTTTACTTGGTAACAAAGCTTACTGCAGATTTTTAGTCCTAAAGTCAAAAGGTCCAGAGAGGCTTTTATTGCTACTTTTTAAAAAATTAAAAGTATTGCCCCACAGAATTTAATTTGTGTAATTTCTCCAGGGAGATTTTAAGTATAGAATGTAAAGGGGTAGAAGAGACCCCCAGAGTGCTGTTAGCTTGGGTAAGAGCTCTATTCTTGTGCCAAAGGGTTTATTTCTAAGCAGTAAGATTTTTCTCAGAGGCCCTAAACACTCTTGTCTCCAAATGTACTCTGTGCCAGAACCTTTCATAAAGGTTTCTCATGTGATGTATTTGCTGTAAGTGCTGTCATAAAGATCATGTGAGAAATAACACAGTAGAAGAGCTAGAGGACTTCCTGAGACCCACTTTTAATGCTGATCTTCTTTAAAAGCCAATCAGTAAGTATAATTGAACAAAGCTTTTCTCAAGAGCATTTGGCAAGTGTTTTCCTGAGGTCTAGATACTGATCCATAACAGAACACTTGATAATACTTAATTCAACATGAGAGTCAGGTCTAGTTACTTGACATGGAATCTGCAACTGTTTTCTCCCATGTTTATGATGGCGCTATCTCACTTTATATCAATTTCCATCTTTATAGTCAGTCTTTTTTCAGGACTTTGTGACTGGGAAAGTTAGGCCTCTTAAAAGACCTAATCAATTCACACTCAAACTTTTAAAATTTATCAATGTAAACTGAAAATACCTTTGCTATTTGTGAAGAGACCATTAGTTATATTGACCTTTTCTGCTAAAAAAAGAGCAAAGGGTAATAACCTTGTATTATTTCCTCCTTTCCTCCTGTGCTCAGATTGCAATTTACTGCTTAACCTGAATCCTCTCTTTACTGTAATATTCCTTACAAAAAAAAAAAAATGTTAAAAGTGCTTGATCTGCTTCTTTAATCTCCTCATCCACAATTTCTGCTAAACCTTGATTACCAGTGATGTTTTTTCAAGGTTTTATATTTACTCTCTGTAGTGGGTTGACCTGGGCTGGATGCAGCTGCCCACCAAGACACTCTATTGCTCCCCTTCCCAGCAGGACAGGGGAGACAAAATAAGATGGAAAATAACTTGTAGGTTGAGATAAGCAAAAAAGCAAAAATAAATAATAAGCAAAAAACCCCAAAAGCTTGTGCATGCATAAGCAAAGAGAAAAAAAGTTGAATCTCTACTTCCCATCAGCGAGTGAAGTTTATCCACTTCCCAGGCAGCAGGGCTTCAGCACATGGAGCAGTTGCTCCAGAAGACAAACATTACAAAATAACAAGCATCCCCTATTCTTCCTCCCTCCCTTAGCTTTTATACCTGAGCTGACATCATCTGGCATGGACTAGTCCTGTGGTTAATTTGGGTCAGCTGGCCCGGTTGTGTCCCAGGATATTGCCCACTCCCAGCCCCCTGACGGGAAGGGAGTGGAAAGGAAAAAGAAAAAGGAGATAGAGACAGAGACAGCGCTGATGCTGTGCCAGCCCTGCCCAGCAGCAGCCAAACACTGGAGTGTTATCAACTCCTTTCCAGGTACCAGTGCAAAGCACAGCCCTGTGAGGGCTGCCGTGGGAAAATGAACTCCAGCTCAGCCAGACCAAATAGACTCTCATTGTTTAAGCTTGCCCTCATAAAAAAATCCCTAACCATTCAGGTCAAGAAGTTTGTCTAATCTCATATTTTGTCACATACCAATGTGAAGGTGTGATAGTGCAATAGATATTGCCTACAAATTAGATATTCAAGCACGATTTTTTCATACTATTTCCACCAATACCCAATCTGTGCACAGGGAACAATACTGAAAATTCCATAGCCATGGTAACGGCTAGTGGTGTCAAGTTTTAATGACCAGGTTTCTCTGGCCAACATTTATAATAACATAAACTTCTTGACAACATAGAAAAAAATACATTCCTTAGAGATTTGAACTATTTTTCAACCTCAAATTTAAAATTCTTATCTTCTCCCATAGAAAGTGATTCTTTGACACATCTTGGCATGTAATCAAATCAAATCAAATCATACATATATGAAATAGGCTGCACCAGGATAAATCTTTGATGATAGTGATAAATTTGATGGAATTCCTGTCATTCACCTTAGACTTGCACATCTGCTTAACAGAGGAGATCAAGAGGCTTCTTACGGTAACATTTCTCAGATGTAACTTAAATATTTTCTCTGGGGTGATAGGAACCACATCCTGATCTTTAAAGGGAGTCTGGACAACTGTCTCTGATGTATAATAAAGACATATGATGAATCTTTTCATTTAATACACAAAGCGTCTTAGAAATTTGCATCCATTTTTTTTTCTCAACACGTTTTTTCTTATGTCAATAGCCTAATAAAGCTAAGTAAATTCAGCATCATTTAGTTTCAGCAGCCGTCTATCCCAACAGCTCAACATATATGGAAATTCATGCTTCCAGCTTTATACATTTTTTTCTTTTGTGCTGTAACACAAGAACATTAACAGATAAATCTTGGATGCTGCTTAAAGTTTATTGATGACTGCAAATAGAAATAGCTTCTGCTGCTTCATGAGGTTCTTATCAACAGTCATTCCCAACAAGACCAAAAAGAGCAGACACTATATCAATAAAATGAGCTTCATATTTTGGATGTTGTGTTTTCTTTTACTTTAAGCCAGAAGGCCCACTTTACTCAGCTGATCAAAATTAGTTTGGTCCCTTTGTGGGGTAGGATTTAGTGTTTATTGAATCCAGGTTTCCTCAGAAATATAGAATAATTTGATTTCAAATCATGGTATATCTAGGAAATAATATTGTACACATAGAATTAAAACCCTAAATTATTTTTGAAGCATATGTACATTAAAATTTAAAACTTATCCTCATTGTACACATCAAACTTCCCTCAGCTAGTTGGTGCTCCCTCTGTCTGTTTCTCTTATCACTGTGCGAGATTAAATGTTGATGGTCAAGGTCTCAAAGAATTGGCCATTTGCCAAAGCAGCCGGTGCTTGGCTGATGGAGTTCGAGGTCACAGCCCAGATGCAGAGGGTGTGCACACCCACCACCAGAGGTTACATGAGGGTTTTGGCCCAGATAAGGGAAGAGGCCAATAAGAAACAGCTCCTGAGTTGTGGGATAATGCTTTTTATCATGCCAATTTTTGCCCTTACACAACTGGCTCAGGTGTGAAAACTCCTCTCTGAAGGAGATATTGGGACATCCACCTGAAGGTATTCAACCCTTCTGATGGGGCATAATTGTCTCAACTGTGCTGACCTAAGAGACAGCTGTCATGTCTTAGAAGGTGTCATAAACCATCAAAGAACCCTGAAGTGTCCCACGATCCACGGTGCTATAACAATGTAAAACTGCCTAACCCAGGGAAGGCACCTGGATGTTCTCACATAACCAGAGTGTAATCACTGAACTCTGTGTTTTGTGGGCTTTTTCTACCATTGATGGATCAAGACTGTGACCATCACTTTGACAGATATTGAAATTTCAACAGTCAAATCTCATTGCTATATCATGGGTGGTGACTATATACCTTTTTCTCTTCTTTTCCTCTCTCTTTCTTCTCCTAACTTCTTATCAAAATATATTGTAGGCAAGACTAAAAAATTCCAGTCAATGTCTTAGTAAGTGCCTTGTTCTTTGGATAGGTTAAATTTGGCTAAGTATAAATTTGCTAAGTTAAAGTATGCGAAATGCCTTACTTTGTCTGGGTGTTATTTTAAAATTTGCCAAGTGCCTTATTCTACCATAATGTTCAAAAGTTTGCAAGTGAAAATATTCTTCTGAACCTCCTGAGAATTCTGTTGTTTCTTCTGTGCACAGCCCAGAATAAATCAACACACCTTCCCCTAAACCCACCAAGAGGACTGGGGCATAACATTCCTCCAGAACATTTTACCTTTTTACAAATTGTTTTCCAGTGACTTAATATTTTCCAGACAATTTCTTTCCCATCTTAGCCGTAATCATTAGCAAGTAAATTATGGTATCCCAAAGTTTGTTTGGAATAAAAACTCCAGATTTTACCTGCCAACTTTATACCTGTCAGTAAAATTGGTATAGAAAGAGGAGCTGTGCTGGATGAACTGTAACTTATTCATTCCCTTCCTCATAGGATCTTGGCTGTATTCTTAAGTTTCTATAATAGATTAATAAAAAAGCTATCTTCACCAGCTACTAAGTGATAAAGAGATTATAACAAATCTACATTCTACCTCTACATGTTTGCTGTTAGCTATTTTAATTGTATTTTCTAACATTTCAAGAAAAATCCTTGCAGAGTGCTTAAAAAATGTAAGTTGATAACAGACATAACCTAAGTGTGGAATATGCATATACTTATGAGTTACCACTGTTAACATTCTCTGTGTTATCACAAAACACACAGAATTTAGGCAAGCCATGTTAACAGAGAGAATCTAGTTCCACATTCCTGCAGTTTCCACTCTGAATTCTCATTTTTCTGAAACCGAACTTGGTTAGCTTATCTACAACTGTGCAATACTATATCTTGGTATATTAAGAGTTTTATACTGAAGTGCTGAATTTCAAGGCAAAAGACTACATCTATTAAATGTCTCTGTAGAAACATTTCACACCATAAACATTACTGTTAAATTTATGGCAAAATTCAGACATTTCTAACTGCCATTGCTCATTCAAATACTCCTTCAGCTACCTTGTTGCAGCTCATTCTGCAAGTAAAGACCTGAAATTCATGTGTGTATGCATACATTTTATTTCCATCTCCTACTTTCACAGCTTCAAACTATTCAAGGTAGAGTAGCCTCTTGAGCTAAAAGTAGTTTCTTTGTATTTTCTAACTCTCAGTGTATTTTCCTTCCAAGAGCTTCCCCAAATGCAATAATAAAATAGCCAGATTGGAGGTATTGGGTATTTTCCCTTTGGTGACTCCATATATAGCAATATTTATTAATTTTAAAAGTAATTCTACACACTAGGTTTGTACCAGAAGCCAAAGAACTCAGAAGCATTCTTCATGGTCACAGTAAAGAATGGTGTCACAATCCTTTCTTTGGACTAACTTCATCATAAAGCAACTTTAGACAATCAAGCTGAAAATATATTAATAAATGTGACACATGAAATGAAAAATTTCATCTGGTGGGTGTGGGGGCTGGTGGGCCTGTGATTCAAGGGACAAAGAGAGTCCGCAGGTGGGACAGTCCCTAAGATCAGAGATCCTCCCCAGGTTAGGGTGACAGAAAAGGCTTCCCCCAGGATGCTCTGTTCTGTTATGTTAATATGTCCCAGTCCTGCTTCCCCCGGTTGGCCCGTTGGCCTCCCCGCCCCCTTGTTACCTTATGTGTCCCTGCCCTAGAAGCTTCTCCACTCCAGGTTCCCCCCTTGGCCCTTGCCCCATTGCCACTCCCTCAGTGTTTCCTATTGGCTCCCATATGCTAGCACTGCCTGGGTACCACCCCCATGCCCTCAGATCATTGGTCCCTGATGCTCCCTCTGCTCCCGTATATAAACCTGGACTCTCCCGCGTTCTTTGTCTTTGTCCCTGGAACCCTTCAGGAACATGGCTGAATTAAACCTTGTCTGTGGAACCCCATACAAACACCCTTCCTGCCTCTTTGCCGTCGACCCATTTTAAGGAGCTATCCGTGTGTGTGTGTGTGCACGCGTGTGTGAGTGTGTGGTGGTCCTGCCGAGCAGCTTTGCCTTGGAGATGCTTTTAGGAAGGTCGCGGCACCTCACTATCCGGCACTGATAAGCTGCGGACCACAATAGGTGGGTATACAAGTCTTCATTTAGAATAGATACTCAGGATCTTATGTTTTGCAGATCTTATTAAAATAAACATAAAATTATGGTTTTCACCTAGGAATTTATATTCCACTGAAGTATAGGGAACTCAACAGACTTACTTAATGAGGTTTTAATGCTTCCGTGTGGTTTGAAATAATCACATTCTACTGATTCCAGCAAAATTAAGGCAACGATCCCATTGAAAAAGGTAACTAATTTGAGGCTCAGTATGATTGACCAAGCTTCCTACTCTCCTTCTACAGTCTCCTCCAGAAGGCAATACAGAGCAGTTTATCTGTGATGTTCCAAATTACCCTGTAGAGGAGCCAATTTCTGAAACTGGAAAACTCAGAAAAGAACATCATAACAGTTGGAAAATAACATCATAACAGACTCATAAATTAGATGTCTTATTTTAAAAACTCTCATACAAACCAGTGCATTGCCAGAAAGCTTTCTAAAAACAGGTAATTTTGCAAAGGAGGACAGTAAGGGAAAATACATGATCACAAGTTTTATGGGATCAATTTAACAATTTTACATTAAAAAGAAAGCTAGTGAAATATTGGCACACATGACAGAGCAATCAGGTAGTATTCTGTGTTCTAGGAAATGTGTTCATGTATACCCATGTCTACATATGGGGAGAGAAACAGTATATAAACACAGAAGGATTATTTGGAGCAGGTAGAAAGTAAGACAAATATCTCCACAGCAAGCTGCCACTGAAATGGACGAGGAATACCAGAATGCAGTTTTTAATTGGGTTTGACAGACTTTTGAGAATGGGAAACATCAGCACTATAGCTGTCACCATGTTCAGGGACCATAGCCAAGAAAACATAATCTCTGAAATGCATTAGCATTTTCGGAGGCTCTCCAGTTTTGTGACTTTAGATAGAACTGAGCATCTCTCGAGATTCTGAGGAAGTGCATCCACTCTGCTACATAATCATGGAAAGGTACCTGGAATGAAAGCCAGGGATGTGCCTTAGTACTTGTATTCTAGGGAAGCTGTTGTTTTATCAAAATTTACAGTACTGCAAATTCATTAGTTTCAGCATAATGAAGGACTGGGAATGCAATCACTGAACACACTCCTATAAGAAATGTGTGTTAAAACATCCATCTTAGTGATGGGCATGGCTGGTTTTCCTAGTGTAGCTCTAGCTTGATATTGAATTTGTATGGATACCTTAAGATAGTTGTCTATTTTATTTTATGAAACTGTAAATAGAGAACAGCATAATAAATTGAGTGAAAGTCCTGGAGAGAAAATGCTTTTTCCTGTCATTCCGAACATGGCGCTTGAGAGAGCTGTTACCTGGGTATAATGTTTTAAGGGGAGGAGGTTTTGTGCCATGTTGCTTGCAAGTATTCAGCCAGAGAAGCATTCTCAAATGAGACTAGATAGTTTGTGGCATAAAAATATTAATTTCCTTGATAATTAACTACTTAGCACTTCTTCATTACTGATCAAATTTGGAGGTCTTTATTCACTTTTACTTGGGCTTGTGAACACTGAGATCTCAAGGCTTAGCTGGAAGTCTTCTGAACAGTTCAGCGCAGTATGTAGGACCCAAGCAGTATAACCAGGTGCAGAACCTAAGAGGAAAGAAAAAAAGAGTATGAGAGGCCTTGTGGATGGGACTAAAACTCTGCAACTTCATGACTGGCTGTTTGGGGTTTTTTCCTCAGTATATTAAATGTTCACATCTGCCAGGTTAGGAAGATACCATGTAGCTACCTATACAGACTTTTAAAACCAGTTTCTTCTAATAATTCCACTTTTGAACAGCAAGTTCATATAGTCAGTCCCTCTGATTTTTAGGAATACAAATTTATGAGAACAATGCAGCATCCTTTGTGATCTACAACTGTCCCAAAAAAAAACAATCGATGTTTTAAATCATCTACTTATTCTGACATAGCTGCAGCCTCCTGAAACTCTGTTTGTTGTGACTGGTTTAAAAAGCAAACACTTCTAGAATGAAAATGTGAATAACACAGTCCATTCACCAAAAAGCAGAGAGGAAAATATCAAAATTCAAGAAATATGTATTATAAGAAAATTTTCTCTATTTTATTTTAAATGCACAAAAAAATATGTAAATAACACAAGGAACTTATTTTCTCTAGTTGAGCATACATACTTAATATTATCCTTTACATCCCCTCAGTCCCATCTGAAAAAAGGTCCACAGAGTTCAATAGTGCAGCAGTGAAGCAGCAGGACATCTTCACAAAACCATCTTAACTATCCTTGTAAAATTCTGTGTTCATTCTCGGGCAGTGAAGAGAATCATAATTATTGTTACTAATGCTGAGAAAAAAGTATTCCAAAGTAAAAAGAAAATTACTTTATTAATATAGAATGCCTCATTTCCCACTGCTGGTTATTAGTGTTCTTTTGCTATTGCCTATAGTTTGTCTTTATTCACTTTCAGTACAGAACTTTTATCATCCTTTCATCCTACTCCAATTTTCCTTCTCAATGGTCATCTTCAGAAGCTTGTAGTCAGACCACGCTGTGTTTTAAGACCCAAATAAGAGACATTTAACATAGAACACACAGAAAAACTGGCAAAGAAAGCACACACTCAAAAAAAAAAAAAAATACACAGGTACTTCTTGCTTTCATTTACTTTTCTCATAAACATGTGTTAATATATAATTTTTCAAAATTTTAATCCAGTAAAGTGCTGGAAATTTTGTCTCTAATGAAGCCAAAGGTATAAACTAGAAACTTATACATGCATTTCTTTGAAGTCAGTAACCCTACAGAATTCTAAATTGAAACATTCTTAAATATTTTAATGAACAGGGAGCAGACACAAGCTTACAGTTCTGATTTCTAGAAGAGAGAAGACGCAAGTGCCTTCTACATGTCATACCTCTTGCTCTTGCTCACATATATATATATATATATATATGATCCTATTAACCCTGTGTCAGAGACTGAAATATTATAGTTTATGACTTAAACATTTTCTTACTGGACTTTTAAAACTGTACTACAAAAGCTGCAGAGAAGACTACCGCACCCTGAACGGGGCCCTGACAGAGGCCTTACACCGCTCGCTGATGAAGGTAAGATAAAGTAACAACTCAGGGCTGGGGACATTCACAAAGCACAAGCTTAACACCTCCAAGGTGGAGACCACAGCCCCAGGGTTATCAGCTTCCAGGCTCGAACAGACCCTCGCACCAAAGGGGAGGTTTGGGTGTCTTGGAAAAGCCTCTGGTCAGAGGCGCAGTGACTGCCCATCCTCCCCTGTGCAGAGGAGCCCAGCTGAGGGGTCCTCACCGGACGGGGAAGCTTATCCACAGCAGAAGGGGTGACATGGCCCACCAAAGGGGCCCCCCTCAAAGGGGTCCCCAGACCCTGCACCAGAGCACCAGAGATGATGCAGCAGACCCTCGGTGTTGCAAGGGACCGTGC
>VZTI01000148.1:0-26420 GCA_013397865.1 Struthidea cinerea | reverse complement strand
CGCGTGCGCGGAGCGGCTCCTGCTGCCACCGGCGCCGCCACAACAAAGTGGCGAGGAAGGGGCGGGGCCAGAGCCGGGGCTCGGGAGAGATCCAGGGGTTGGGTTAGGAGGCAGCGATAGGGATAGGAGATAGAGATGGGGAGAGGAATAGGGAGGAGAGGGAGAGAGAGACGGGTAGAGCACAGAGACAGGGATAGGGATAGTTGAGAGGGATAGGAGACAGGGCCAGAGACAGGGATAGGGATACGCACAGGGACATGGACAGGGGATACAGAGAGGGATAGGGCATAGGGATAGGTAGGGACAGGGATAGGGGATACGGACAGGGATAGGGACAGGGACAAATACAGGCACTTGGATAGGGATGGGGATAGGGACAGGGACAGAAATAGGGACAGGGATAGGAATTGGGACAGGCAGGAGCTGCTACAGGGATAAAGGTAGGGACAGGCAAAGGGACAGGAAGAGGGACAGGGGGAAGGACAGGGACAGGGGGAAAGGACAGATGAAGGGACGGGAGTAGGGACAGGGGATTCGGCTTCCTTTTCCTTTCCCTTCCCTGCCCGCCCCGAGAGTGTCCGCTGGGGACTGCCCTGGGGTGAGGGAGGGATCCCCCCTCCCAGTTCCCCCCGCCCTCTGCTCCACGCGCTCCCACTCTACTTGACCCACGTTCTCCTCCTCCAGCCGCTGGATCTCCTCTCCCCTTCACCGTCCCTGCCCACACGGGGGGAGCAGGCGCCTGGGGCAGCCGCACCTCGCCCCGTCCTCTCCCGTCCCGGCGGTGCCTCCCCCATCCCGTGAGGGGTCCTGCCCGCCCCAGGGAACCCCCTAGCAACCCGGGCTCGGCCGTCCCGAGGATCCCGGGAGGTGTCACCTGCTTTAGGCAGAGATACAGGCCCTGGAGGGTCACAGGGTCTGGGAGAGTCACAGGGCAGCGCATCCAGTTTACGTGGTCCTTCACTCACCCCATCTACCTGCTCTTCACCAGGACAAGCTTGTGTACCCCACTGCTGGTGTCCTCACACTCCAAAGTGGGATGTCAAACCTGAGACACATTAAAAAGCAAAATGTAACTAGGGGAGATAAAGTCTTCGGGCAGATGAGATGCTTTCAGGTCTGCAGCTAAGGGAGAGCACAAGGGGTTGCAGCAGCTCAAGGGGAAAGGGATGGGAGGGTGGGACATTTGGACACAGCACCCGCTCAAAATGAACCTGCTGCTGAGGGATGGCAATGCGGACCTTCTGACTTTGTTTAGTTAATAAATAACAGCAGCGATACTTTAAACTGGCACAGAAGGGTTGGCTCAAGCAGATGCTCCAGTTCAGCCAAGTCAAGTCATGGTTGCAGCTGCTAGTAAGGGATCGAAGTGCCACTAGGTCACCCTGCACCACAGATGTGCTCCAGATCAGGTGTGGTCAGAAACACATCACCTTGATGTCACTTCTTTTCCATGAACGTGTGACAAGCTCCAGGTCCTATGGACAGACCCCACCTGATGCTGCATCAAGCCAGCTCTCAACTTTTTAAAAATAGATTCAAATCAGCAGCATGAATGTGTATGAAGTCAGTGTTTCACCATGCAGCTGCAATATTTTCCATGCAGTAATGGGAGCTGTGCAGTTAGATTTACTGTTGTCTTGATTCATGACCAGAGTAAGGTTGGAAGCCAAAAACAGTGCTCAGAATAATTTAATGGATGACAGTCAAAATTTAGGGCACCTTTTAGCAAGCAGTTAGCTGATGGAGTGCTAGGGACCAGAACTTGAGTGTATACACACTCCCACTCCTGCACTGATTGAACACTGATATTTTATTTAATCTGCACTAAAACACAAAGCTGAAACTCAGCCTAAATCATTAGTCACTATTTAAAACACCGCTGTGCTGCAGTTGTGCTTGGATGCCAATTTTAAGTTCATCTCAAAACTATTTAAAGGCTCCAATATATACCAAAACCAACTTACATCAACTATACTCTAATGAAAACTGGTTTGAGATATAATGTGTTGTGAGTCCAAAACAATGTATCCAAGTTCCATTAAACTTATCAGACATATTCTGTTCAAGCATAGGACTTCTTACACTAAGATAATTTGAAGATTCATGGTGAAATATTCTTAGCCTGTCAAAATTAAGAGTAAAGTCTAAACTGAAAGTTTCTATTAACCTTACAATGAAATAAATTATTTTAGAAGAGCCTTATTTGCATTAGTAAGATTTGTTAAGGTAATGGGCAACACTTATAGCATTTCTTTATGCTGGCACACAGCTTGAACAGGTGAAAGCAGGAAGTTTCACTCTTTCTCTCAAGATAATATCTAGGTCAGTTTGTTTTCCATAGTGTACTTGATGTCTGGATTTAAAATATCAAAGGGATTTTTAATTCTCAAACAATAAAATGGCTTAGCTGATGGGAGACTTAAAATCTAAACTCTACTCACATTTATAGACAAATCAGTCAATCCTGCAGATACTGATAAGTATGAAAATCTTTCAATGTCAAAGCAATGTTATTTCTCATGTGTCATGTACAAAGGTATTTTGTAGTGTAAGACACAACAAAAGCAGGGCTTTGCCAAGTAATTTTGTAAATTGTGAAGGTTACCTTTGTAACCTCTGGTTATAGCAGAGCAAAGCTTCTGTGAGTTCAGCCATCAATTAAAAGTGATTAAACTAGTAAAGTATGATTTCTTTACGTGTTAGTGGTTAATTCATTGACATTATGCTGGTTGATTTGTTTTAATGCATATTCCATTGGTAGAGCAAAGAGCCTTTTGCTTGCCATTATTAAATAGCCACTTGCTGACCAGAACAAAACTAGTGATTCCTGTAAGCCTGACTTCCTGCAAAGATGTGTACGGGCTCATGAAGTTGACAATTTGACTTTAACTGCAAGGGGTGAGGGCTATCATGTCATCCTCCCCACAGCACTGAGATGTCAACAGGAAAGGCTTAGAAACTTGTTCAACCTGCCCACCATTAAAAATTGGTTTATACATCTTCAGTGCTACTATGATGGGCCACAAATTTTAATATAAATATAAATTATTAATTATAACCCATAATGAACTGCATTGCTTTTCATTTGATGTTGCTAATATTGTTTTCTAGGGAAGTTGTGTACAATACATTAATCTGACAAATACATTTATGCAATAACATTATGCAGTCACCTATTACAATGTTAAGAGCTTTATGCAATTTACTCAAGGATTATGATGGCAAAAATCATCCTGCTTGCAGGAGCTCAGTGGACTTCCCTTCAATCTATTCCTCTGCATAAGAAACAGCTACAGTTTAGCCGGGAAATGCAAAGTGAATTGGGGGGTGAGTAGTATGGCTGGCAGTGTTGCAGGTGGGTTTGCTTAAGCATAGAAATTTATGGTCGGTGCTAAACAAAAAAAGGTAATTTTGAATGAAGTGTCATATGTCGTGATTAAACACATTTTTCATTGTCTCCTGAAAAGGTTATCCTTGCTCTTAGAAGTTGTGGGACTCCAGAACTCCTCCAGAAGAAACTGCACCCCTCCTTTCTTCTGGAGTGGTGGAGATACCATTCAGAGCCTGGAAAGGGACTTTTACAAACAAAACTACTCTGCAGTGCTGGAGGAAAAGGTATATGTGTTCTACAGCAAAATATAAACATAGCTTCTCAATTGCCAGAAGGTATTTTTGTTTCTGTATGACATTGTTTGGATGAGAACCAAGAGGCCAATTTCACTTCCGCTCATGAAAAGTTTAATGGATGTGTATCACTTTCACAGTCTTTGATAATAAAGTTACTTATGTGCACAACCATTTCTGAATCAGAACCTTTATCTGCTAAAAGTTATTGCAGAAATGTATTGACAGATTGACCTCTCTGATGGGATTACCTAAAAAGGCACAGTACAGTATCAATAGAAGACCAATAAATAACACTTGTTGTAACAATATTTCCTGCATACAGAGATTTAGGACCAATTGTATCAAGAACACAAGACACACAAAACGTTTTTCTTCCAATGCATCTAATTACAGGTGTCGCTGTTAAGTACCGAGAACGGCGACATACAGGTAGCCAGGAATCCAACACCTGGGAGTCGAATCTCACATTTCAAGTCCCTACAAGAGCTGATGATGTTCCTCCCTTATCAGATACTATAACTGATACAGAACAAGACTTGCAAATTTACAGAGGAGAGCAAGGCACTTAATTCTTTTTAGTCATACTGTCTTTCATTACAGTTAGCTTGGAAATTCATGTTCCCACATACCATTGTGCAATATTCTCACTTTCCTACAGAAAGTGCTATGAAGACATGAAGGAATAAAGTACTGACCATTTATATGTAAAGGCAACTAATGAATTGATGACATTGCAAATTCTATGCACTTCAAATCCTCTTCCCAAACTGGCAAAGAAAAGGGTCTGAAAACGGTAAGATCATGAGGAGCTGAGAAAGAAGGGAGTAGCTGCTTGAGTACAGGCTGCCCTGGGAAAGTCCTTGAAGTGACTAGCAATGTACCACAGAACTTTGTCTTGCTACAAGCCATGGTCGACCTCTCTGCAAGAGCAGGGGCTCTTTCTACAGGTGGAAGCCAATGGTAATAAAACTTCAAAACCAGCAAGGTAAAAAGAAAACTAGAGCACAGCTTGAAGCCCCACTGAGGGGCTTAAGGCTGTCCAATCTGTACAAGATGTGTAGTTTGCCCTGTATTTTCTGGATACCTCCATCCTGCAATATATTTCTTCCCCTTTTAGGATCATCTCTCCACCTTAACTGAGAAGATGCTTTAGAGAACAGGAATTATTTTATAGAAGTAACTTTTTCCTCTTAAAAGATTTATCTGGAGACTAGAGACAATGGTTAGTCATCTCGGTGAGACTGAGAGATGTAGCCAGCTCTTGTCTCTGGTGGAAAAACCTTTGGGAGAGGCAAAATGAGTCAGGAAATTCATTAATTCCTTGTGATTATCAGAGGGAAGGGATATGAAGAACAATGAAATGCTGAAGTCTAAGGTATGCAGGAAGCTGAAACATTTGTCTAAAGATCTGATCCTCTGGGTTCTTTTTTAAGTCTTTGACATCTTCACTGTCTCATTACCATGAGTGTCCATATTCCCACAATTCCTTCACCAGAATTGTGAATCAGTTATTCTTCACAGGTTTATAGGGTAGGTCTTCCATGCAGTTGCAAGAGGTATTGTGTCCTTGCCCCTCCTTTACTGGACTAAAATCAGGGTCATAGAAGCAGAATTTATTTTCCTTGGATCATTTCTGCATCGTGCACTTGAAAGCTGAGAGGACCCCAGCTATTAATGACACATTGCTAGGCAAGAACAAGACCAGAGTGCATTGCAATTCCTTTGGAGATTCAGCATGGGAAAAGAGAGCTTACCCTCTCAACCATGAAAAAAATCTCTGCTGAATTTTGGCAACCCCCTCTTAACTGGAATTCTTTAAACTATTATTCCTTATGTGCAACTATCTTCCAAATGTAAAACAGAACTTAAAAGAAGTTTACAATACTGCTAGGCTTTAAAGAAGTATCAAGATTTTTCTGAACATGTTTATCTTCTTGCTTTACTTCTTCCACATCCACCAAAATGATTCACACATACTGACTTCTCAGAAATACTCTTAGTATCAGTCAGGACAAGCACAAGGTCCTTCCTAACTTGAAGACTCTAGAGAGTTATAAACACACTCTCCTGACTTTCTTTATGGGAAAAGGATTACACTGAAAACTGTAGAAGCTGCAGTACCAATCTAACAGGAGCCAGGATGCTGTTCTAGGACATTGCCATAATGTAAAAGCAGGTACAGATTTTAGAGTGCAACCAAAAGACTCACTTCAGCCTGTCCCTAAAACTTACTGCTGCAAAACTGGCATTTTTAACAGAACATCTTGAGGCTTTTCTGCAGTCTTTGTCCTATCATTATTGAAGGCAAATTTCTTTCCCTGTGTTCTAGCGAGGCATTCAGGATTTGACTCATGGGACTTTTCTGTCATTCTACATTCACTTACATCAGCTGCAGCCCAGTTCTGGAACGCGGATTTCCTCAACACTGAAGGTTTGAGAGGCTTAGGACTAAATTTGTAAGGATATTTATACCTCTGACTGGATCCCAAACAACTTCAGAGATCTGACTTGTCCTCCAAAGCATCAATTTCTTTGATTTCAGGAGGTGTTAAGCTTATATTCTGGCTTTTCTCTTGAGGTAGGAGCTCTTCTTCTTGTGGTTTCAAGTCCATTGCTTGCAATTAAATTGTTTCCTTTCCATTGTCAGCTCTGAGAATTTCTCTAATTATAACCATCTCCCTTATTCTCTCATTGTGTTATAAGCACATTCCTGTTCTGCCTTTCATCCTGTCCTTTCATCTCTCTGTTTCCCCTGATTTTTCTAGCTCTCTCATTTTAGCCTTCTGTTTGAATCACAGAATCTGACCTCCCAAGCAGACTCCGACTCTCAAAATGGACAAAATTCTATTCTATGTATTAACAACTCTTACTGACTTCAGTGGAGAATGCCTGATTCCATCTGCCGAAAAGATTTGGCCCTTTAAATGCAAAATGCTACCAGCATTTTTGTGCATTTGACAAACTTTCAGTGGGTTACGTGCCAGTGTAAACCATCAGCTGAGCTTTTGCGTTCATTTTAGACCTTGAAAAATCCCTCCCTGTGTTGTCATACCCAAAGGTAAAAGGACTTCTGAAAAATGCAGACATGCCAACTCAAGGAAAAAAATCTGTTCAAATCAAACATTTTGGCACATTTTCAAGCCCAGCAGCACTGCCCCCATGCTGATTTTTTGAAAAACAGCTGCATCAGTAAGTATAACATAGAACTTCAGGTAAAAGGGACACACAATACATTCCTCTCTAGTCAGGAGCGAATGTGAAGGACTGACTGAAGCTCTTTCACTCATCCCCCATACCCAAATGCTAGATACACACACCTTATTTGCAAGCAAAGAAGCAAAGTCACTTCCATTCCATACCCAATTTATTTTTATTCTGAATACCAAACTTAGTTTTTGTGTGCTGCTGCTCACATATCACCTACTCCACAGTGTCTGGTAAAGGGAATGAGCTGCTTTTTGGAAGCATGTTACACTACAGGGAATTTTTGCATTCATTTTCCCTGGGAAGAGCTAAAACAAAAGAGTTTTCTCCTGAATCAATTATTTTTGTTTTGAAAGAACATTTTGAATCTCCCTAAACACACTTTTTAATCCATGTAAATGACATACAAAGTGTACTCCCGTGAAAACTCAAATTCTAGTATGTTCCCCATATGATAGGGCAGCCTGTATGGAAAGGGAGCTAAACTCCACATAGACTTGGACATTTGGGAAAAGCTGCTCAAGAAAATGGTTCTGTTTGGAAAAGGCTCCTTCTGCTTCTGTACAGTCAGTGCAGAAAGCACTCCAATACCTTACTCCAAGCAGGAGCTGTGCCTGGGCTGAAGCAAGTCCTGAGAGTGTAACCCAGCCCTGATTCACATCTCTGATGCCAGTGCAGGGTAATCACCGCCCATGAGATTTAAATCAATGCAGTGTGAATTCCTAAAGCTCTCACTCTGGGTTAACATCACTAACTTTGAAGTGAGGAGTAAAATTCAAATGAGATATAATAATGCTGAACACTTCTGAAAATCCCTCCCATGTCCTTGACACTAAAGGGATATTGTTAAATTTGATCAGCAATTTCTGGATGTTTGCCTTCTCACATTGGAAATGGTGCTAACTTTTTTTTCTGGAGAATCAAGTCAATTTAAGATGTATCAAATTACACACATGAAAACAAGGAGCAGACAAATTCAACAAGGAGCAGACAAATTCACTATCCTTCCTTCCTTCCTTCCTTCCTTCCTTCCTTCCTTCCCTCCCTCCCTCTCTCCCTTCCTTTTTTAAATTCAGGGTAGAAGCGTAAGAACAGGGGTACATAGGTAATACAGCATAACATTGTGTCGAAGTGTAAAAGGTCAGAAGAGAAACGCATATCAATCCAAGTCACTTGGATTTGCAATGATTCAACCCTTCCAGGATGTGTGCACTCATACTTGAGCCCCATTGAGTCCTTGAAACTGGGCTGCTCATCTCCTTTGAGAAAAGAATCCTATCTCATCTGAGTATCACTTATTCCCAGGCTTTTCACATGAATGAAGAATTTAACAGGATATTGAAGTTCAAAGCAAGTTTTCTCCTTTTCTGACTCCTTCCTCAGAAATGAGCAGTCCATCCCTTCCAGCATCACTTTCCAGAGCATGCTTTCACCTCCTTTTCAGGCAGGAAGTAATGAGCCAACTGTTTCTACAGAATGCTTTCTGAACAGTTTCATCTCCCAGTGGAACCTCGGAAAACTTGGGCAGATTGATAGACAAACCTGGTTGAAAGTCACAGTAATAGAAAAAATGTCTCATGCTAGGCCTAAGGTTTCCCAAGCTGCCAAGGAGATATAGAAGCCTCTTTCAAACACGAATTATGAATTTAAATCTCTTTAGCAGTTTGGAAAATCCTTTATTTAAGCTTTTTCGTAGGGAAAGGTAGGAGAGAATAAGCAGCTATCAGCCCAAGCCTGATTCGCAATTCAGCCACACTTATGGAAGAAGTACCTGTGCCACTAATATCTTCACTCCACCAAGTAAGTCATCTGTCATGGGGGAAATATGTGTTTGTCTTACTACCCTAAACCCCAGGCCTGGCTCTGGCAGAGGCCACAAACTTTCTGTTCTCTGTCATCTCCTCATGGTCAGGGGTAGAAGAAGAACTGACACCTGTCATCTTGGCTCCATCACAATTGACTCAACTGCCTGATGTCACATTTTTCTCTTACACAAAGTGCATGCACATCTTTTCCCAAGGTTTTGTTCTCCCATGTGGGATTTAACCCAAAGGCACTTTTACTCCAAAGGAAAATATTAAATTAATGTCTGTGGCAGAAAGCAACAGGGCTTTGTAGTGCAATGAAGAGAGAGTGACCCAGCAGGGAGCGAGAGGAACATTACAATGAAGCCTTCACCTCTCTTTGGCTCTATGCAAAAGTTCCCAGCAGTACTGAGACATATTTTCACAGGACAGTCAAATTTCTGCTGAATGGGATGAAAAGATGAAGCAGCCCATTTCACTGTATTCAGCAGGCTCCTGCACACAGAAGTCCTGCTTAACATTTCTGCTGAACAAAGCCCTCGGGCAGAAAATATATTGAACTCCCATAGTGGAGTCCCAGTAATGGCTTTTTGAAACTATATCAATTTGTATCATTTGCAGAGCACAGATATTTAATATGATTTTAATTACACAGAAACCTTCTAGATATTGCATGTCTTTTCTCTCTTCATCCCCATACTGTTTTTCAATTTTGTTGTTGCTGCTGTTGTCCTTCACTTCCAGCCTCACTGTCTTGCAAGGCTGATCCAGTCCCCAGAATCCTTTTATCACTCTGCTTTGAAGAAGAGAATTGAATTTCTTTTGTACATTGAGGTGAATTTGTACATAACACTCATTCAACAAATTTTGCTCCAAGGATCACTCTGGGAATATATTCAGATCAATACCATTCCTGTTAATATCACTGGAAAGCAGCATTGCAGAGCACCACAGAGTGAGGCTGTGGGAATATCGTCTTCAAAATAGGAGGTCTGAGCAAGTCAAATGAGAAGTTTTGAGCAACAAGATATTGTTCATGCAGTCCATACACTCATTCTCTGGAGCAGGGTACACTAATTATCTCCTAGTCTTGCAGCAGCACACACATAGGCTCCCCAGTATGACAACTGTGCTAGGAGCTGTACAAGCTGAGGTTAAAAAAATGAAATGAAATGAAATGAAATGAAATGAAATGAAATGAAATGAAATGAAATAAAATACTTATGATAGAAAGTCTCCATGTTCAATGCAATTATTGGTTGTGTCTTACTTAACATGTAATCATGGGGAAAAGCTCCAAAGAATATTAAAAAGTACATTCTGCATTCTCAGGGTTTTTTTTCTCTTCTTTAAATAAACATAGTGAGGTTCCTTAAATAGTCCTCTCTGCACTAAGCATAAGTGCAATGAATGATGTACAAAGACACAACAGGCCATCAGAAAAAATAGATTAAACCCTTGCGTGAGTGAGGCTTTCTCTCCTGACCACTAACATTCTAGTAAGGCATTAAAGTACTCTCACCTGGCTCATGAGTTCTCTCCCAAAAGATGGTAGAACAAAAGGCTTCTGAGTGCTTTCCAAAAGTTGCCAGGGCTGTCAAAATAAAGGAGGGAGATGGACACTGGGTATACACACACTGTGCTCGTGCTTCTTCCCCAGGTGAACACAGAAACTTCTCAGGTGTAGTGGTGTCTCCCACAAGAGATCCTGTGCCCAAGCCATGGCCACACTGCTTCGGTCAGAACAAGCAGATTGAGTGACACGCAGCCCCAAAATGGATGTGAATCTCCAAGCTACCAAAGCCTTTTTGCAAGTTAGCCAAAAAAGCCACTGATGTCCTGATATTTCCTGTTTTCCACACTAAACTCACAGCCTAAAGGCTTTCCCTGTCTTTTTCTGGGCTAAACATCAGCGTCCCTGTCCTTGTCCCAGTTAAATACTAGGTGAGTTGTGTAAGGATGCCAAGCAATTCATCCTACTATGTTCTGTGATGCCTGTTTTACTCTCTTTATGTCTCTGCAGAAACCTTTTTTACACGTTGGCCCATTCTTGCAAGACTAGCATTTGACTTGCTTTTCAAATGCCCTTAGTTTGGGACTTAAATCCCCTTCTAGTCCTTTTATCTATGGGAAAAAACTTGCAAACATATCCCAGGCATAGGACAAAACCAGAATCCAAGAGTGAGAAAAAGGAAGGCCAAATTTGCTTTGAGAACAGCTCATGATTTTTTTATTCAGTCTCATGACTAGCCAGGAACAGTCTGACTCATGAAGTTTGAGTGCCCTGGCTCAGCAATCCTGGGTTTGTTGTTGGAACGTCTGTGTCCTCTGGTCCCCATGCTTCTTCATCTCACCCTTGGCTGATTTACATTACTGGGGAAATACATGATTTAAAAAGTTAAAGGCAAAAAATAATGAAAAATAACTTGGACCTAAACAACATGCCTTAGAAAGGTGTATCCTGTACTGCCTGGCTTCTGTTCCTAACGGTTTTCCTTCAAACTCCCAATTGCAAATATATATTGTAAAAACACATCACAAAAATAAATGTGATCTTATTAAAAGGACTGGTCCAGCAACTTTCTGTCCTCACTTTCCATCAGTGATGAGTCCCTTTAGGATCACTTTGCAACAACCAAGTAAAACAAGCTAACAAGTTTTACCGCGGTTCAAGTTTTCCCTCCCTTGGTTCTACAGGACTGGAAGTGAGCCCATGGGTCTTTTCCTTCTATTTCTTAATTTTTGTCAATCTGTTGTGATGCCAGTGATACAATGCTTTGTGTTAATCTTTTTTGCTTTACTTTTTTATGTTAGGCTCTGAAACACACAACTGACTTTGCTGAAAGCATTCCACACTCATTTGCTCAAATGCCATAGGAAATTACAAAATGTATTTGCCATTAACAGTATTTTTGTATCTATCTGATGTAAACCACCTTCAGTTGCGTGTTCAAATGTTATACCTAAAACACTAACAGGAATCCAGTGGCAATCATCATCAGAATAGCAACCAGAGATCTTGCTTCAGGTGTGGGCATCTGTTTTATAGTATGAACTACCTTCAGTTTTGAAACAGAATTCTGCAGCCAACAAAAAAGATGGAGAGACCTTATGTACAAGGGCCTGGAGTGTCAGGACAAGGAAAAATGGCTTAATACTGAGAGAGAGTAAGGTTAGAAATATATATATTTCCTGTGAGGCCAGTGAGGCCCTGGCACAGGTTGCAGAGAAGCTGTGGCTGCCCCATCCCTGGAACTGTCCAAGGCCAGGTTGGATGGGGCTTGGAGCAACCTGGTCTAGTAGAAGCTGCCTCTGCCCATGGCAGGTGATGGGATGAGAAGAGCTTTAAGGTCCCTTCCAACCCAAACCATTCCGGGATTCTGTGATGATTCTATATAATGACAAAAAATATCAGTAAAATGCTTGCAGGACTAGAGAGAAGTTCAGTAAGGACAGGGTAAGAAGAGCAATGTTTTCACTAGCCACATGTTTTACAGAAAAATAATATATTTGAGACCAGCCTTCAGCATGTTAGAAATAGCATATTCTCACTGAGTTTGGGAGGAAGTCAGTGAGCACAAATATAGAACAGTTGTCTTGACAGGCCGCAGCTATATAGAAGAACTGCAGAAAAATTATACGTGGCAAAGGTGTTACAGGAGGCCACAAAAGAAACTGTTTAAACCAAGTTCACTAATTCTTGCAATATAGAAGCTTGCAGTAGAGAAACTCAACTTCTACTTTGTTCTGCATTCAGCTTTGGGAGATCAAAGTATTATAAATTTGAATCCATTCAGATCAACAAATGGTTTAGAAAATGTGTCCTCCTTCCTGCTTATACATATTCTGAAGGCAACTAAATATCAGTCTATCTATAGAATCATAGAATAGTTTGGGTTGGAAGGGACTTTCAAGGTCATCTAGTCCAATCCCCTTGCTGTGGGCAGGAACACCTTCGACATCTAGCAAATGTGGAAGAATATCCTTTATCTGGCTCTAATCCACATTTCCTATCCCAGAGCTGAAGAAGCCCTTGAGACTGTCCAAGAGCAAGGGTGTATTTAATGCCAGCATCCAGATGGATTAAAAAATGGTGTATAAAGGGCCATTGTCCCAGCAAACATCCTGACAGAGCTTTGTTTAGATGACCAGACTGGGACCAATATGACAGCTCAGCCACAGAAATCAGAGCAAACTCAAGGCACACACACACAAAACACACCAGAGCTTGGAATTCAAACAGAAAACAGAAAGACCAGATATTTCTTCACCGAATCAAGTGGAAAGGTGAGGATTGATACAACCTGCTACCATCCCTCCACCACTTAATGGAAAGTACCAGAAGGTGTTTGGAAAAGGAAGGAGGTAGCAAAATGTTGTTGGGAGTAAATGGGCACTTCTTCTTAGGAACAAGATGGATCTGTGAAGGAAATGTGACTCCAAGAGGCCCATCTGAGGTGGTGGTGCCTCCTTACCACCTCCTTCTTATGGCTGGGGCTTGAAATCACAAATCTGGCTCAAAACTCTGTTATACAATGTGTAAAAAAAATATAACAATCATCTAAGCCCTACTTAGTTGATACAAAACTACCACCTTGATATAATTTTTAATTTCAGTGAAAATAACACTGATTGTTAACAGATTTTAGCAATCCTCAGAAAGGTTGAAGCACAGACTTCAGAGATGAAAAAGATGGTATAATGGAGTGGAACAGCTTGGACTGTTATCTTTGTTACAATTCAGACAGGAACATAAAACAATTAATGTAAAACTTACAGATTTAAAACTACTCTGTACAGAATGGTTATACTATCAGCAGCACAGGTGAATATTTTTTTAATACGTACATGGTCAAGATCTTTAAGTATCCTAGGACACCAAGGACAAATATTGTGATGAAATCTGCAGTGGGACAATAATAATTCACTCTGCCAAATCAGTCAGAGAAATTAATCCAATTTACAATTTAAAATAAAATTCAGTCCTATATATTGACATTATATTTGTCTCTTATCACACAGACAGTTGCGTATATTGACATGATATCACACAGACAATTGTTACACAGTGAATATGCAGTATTTATAAAGCTATTTATGTCTACATGCATACAGAAACACCTAGACACTCACATATATGCCCAAACCAACGTTTGAGCGCCAGGTCTGCTCCTCAGCTTGCTTTAGTCATTCAAATGTGCTTTCTAAACACATGCATACAGGGCAGCACTCAGCACTCAGTGGGTGAGTGGAACCATCTCTCCGAGGAGCAGAGGCTTGGCACACCACTCCCGGAGTTCATTATAGTCGTCACTTCCAAGCTCTTCTTAAAGAGAAACTCTGTTGTTCTAACATTCCTTAGAAACCTGAGACTGATACCTCTTAATTTAAACAAGCATTGCTTTGTTGAAATCAAAAGAATAACTAAGAGAACAGTGTTTATAGGGTAGGGAAACCACTTACAACCAGCAATTCTAATTCTAAAAGCCCTGATAAGGTTTCAGCTTCCACTGTTAGCACTAACCACTTTTGCACCAATGACATCGATTAAACAAACTTCTTTATCCCTAGCATAAAAACATAGGGACTAAAAAAAAATCTGTAACAAAATATGCATTTTGTTTATACATATTTACATAGACCTCAGATCTGCATATATGCAGTACCAGAAGGATAAAGCCATCTGATGCAGAAGATCAGCAAAGTAATCTGTAGGCTCTACAGGGGCCAGAAAAGAAATATTTTTATGGTGGCAAACAACATTATGCAAGACATGCGTGTGCTTTAGTTTGTGATGGAGAAACAGTTGCATAAGTTGTGTATCCAGAGAGACTGGCAGCCGTCGGCCCTGCACACAAAAGAAAAAAATCTCTCCTCTATGTATTTATTAAGATTTCAAAGCTCAGAGCTACATCCTTCCGTCTTCATGATTTAACTGACTTCTTCCACCCTTGCACCTCTTCTCTTCTCAAAACACGATGTGTCAGCAAAGTGAGTATGGTTTTTTCGTCTCACTGAGGAGGAATGTAATGGGGGAGGAAAAAGGGTGGAAAAGCCTTTCTCCCCCCCTTCCCCAGTGCAGCCTGCTGGGAGATGTAGTCAAGCCGCAACTGCCGTGAAACAAAGGAACGCGGGAACTGCGGGAAGGGGCCACAGCAGCGAGACCCTCCCCGGGGTACCTGTGCAGGGCAACCGGCCAAGAGCAATTTCCAAGGGCATCGTGGCAAGGGGTGCGGCTGGAGGGGAAGAGAGAATCCCACAGTAGAGCTCGCTCCCGCAAATCCCCTTGGCTTCACTGTTCTTGGGCATTGGCCAACTTCGTGTAAAAGCCTTGTCCGCACGTGCTGTGGGATGAACGGGGACAGGGAGCGGACACGTCACCCCTCTCGATGCATTAGGGCTCGGGCAATGGGAATTGCGGCTCCTCAGCCTCGGGTTGCCAAGCTGGAAAACTTCTGCCCTGTTTTGTTTTTGTATATGAGGTCGTGAAACGGGAGCAGGAAAAATCATTCCTTGGATTTGATACTGTTCAACATTACACCTCACCAGGACAGCACAATGTTCTTCTCAACATTCAACACATTCACTGTAATATTTCTAAATGAAAAATTAAGGGATGTTCTTTCTCCAGTGGTGTTGGTATTTTTAACCTACACCCTGATGCACGATTACCCCCTACACCTCTACTGCCACTCCTTAGCTCTTTCTGTATTTATATTCTAATCTGGGGGAAGTGAAATGGTTTCTTCCTTTCAGCCTCCCGGGCAAGCAACTGTGGGGATAGAAAATGCAAATTCTTGGAAGTCTTCTGGGGTTGTTTTGGTTTGGTTCGGTTTTTTCGTTTGTTTGGTTTTTTTTTTGTTTGTTTGTTTGTTTTGTTGTTGTTTTGTTTTAAAGTAAATCAGGTGCTCGGTCTCGTGCTCCTAAAAGGAGAGGGGCAGTGGCTCTCGACCACGCAAAGGCTTTTGCTGGTACTTGCCAGTTTTCCTGGTGATTCTTTCCAAGCTATTGCAGCACAAGGCAATAGCCTAGATCTCCTTCTTTCGCTCTCTCCTTTGCCTGGGTAATTACTTTGGGTTCCAGCTCCCCTTCCCCCCCACCGTTAACCTTGGATCCATAGCTCCCGGTGACGACTCTCTCTCCTTCCCTCCAGTACGTCAGCTGTTACTTTTCATTTCATGGCTCACTGGTGAAACTCTAGAGCTCTTTTTCTCTTTACATGTCCAACATGTTCCTTCTCCACATGCTTTTGACTTTCCTCAAAACCTCATCTTTTATCACATTAAAGCCGCTGGGCGTGCGTATTTTCGCGGGGTGAGAGGAAGAGGAAGGACAGCCAGCGTGTCCAGCCAGAGGGGGATGCCAGGGAAGCGGCTGGAGGAAGGGGAAGGGTGCTCCAGCTTCTCTCCTTGCCGTGCCGCAGGACGGGGCTTCGTCCTACACCCGAGGCCGGCAAACTGAGCCCAAGTTCAGCCCCCTTTACGCACCGGCACCTCAGCCCTGGGCTCGCCCAGGACTCAATGCGGCTCAAAGAAAGCCGAGAAAAGCAAGCTCCACCTCCTCCCAGGTCCGCAGGAATCTCGTACAGCACTCGCCCCGCCATCTCCGCGTCTCCGCCGGGGCCGGCACATCCTGCGCGGTCGCGGCTCGGCTTGGGCTCCGCTCCGGCCACGAACATGAAGGAATGTGGGGACAGGCACTGGTGGGTTTGAGGACATTTTCTTTCTCTCTCTCTCTCTCTTTTTTTTTTTTTTTTTTTTTTTTTTTTTTTTTTTTTTAATTTTAGTGGCCGAAGCAGCAATCGGCAGAGACTGCATGAAAGGACTGATCAGCAGGCGCTCCTCTTCACCGTGTCAGGTGGGGGAAGGGAGCCATATCCGGCTGATTTAGTGACTGGCTGGGGAAAACCGGCTTTGACTGGGGAAAGGATCTGTTTGGGGGGCAGGGAGAAAGGGGAAGGGTTAAGGAAGGAGCATCTGTCGAGCTGAACAGGCAGCCCTGGAAAAGCGGCTGTGCCCTGCGCTCCCTAAATAGGGGCTGAACGAGCACCCCCTACAGCTCAGCCCCTCGGTCACTGCCGGGCCGCCCGCAGCTCACGCCACCACTAGGCTCTGGGAGTCTCCTGCTCGGAAGGAGCCGTGAGTAGTCCCACCGACTTGGAGCCCCACAGCCCCATTCAGAGCTCCCAAGAGCACCCAGCGGGCTGCCCTGGGTGTGTGGGACCACCACCTGCCCCCGTTCCAGGACTGCTCGGTTTTTACAGGAATTACAAACCTTATAGTCAAAGTGAGATTAGGATTAGGACTGCTCAATTTCACACACACTATAAAAACCTCTACTGGCGCTTGGAATGCATTCGTAGACACTTTTCCTGTTGTTCACCTGCCTGCAGGGCAACAAAGCTGGAGAAGATTCTAGAGACTAAGGCATATGAGGAGCATCTGAGGGAGCTGGGGTGGCTCAGCCTGGAGAAAAGGAGGCTCAGGGGGGACCTTTTCTCTCTCTACAACTCCCTGACACGAGGGTGCAGCCAGGTGGGGGTCAGGCTCTGCTCCCAGGACAAAAAGAAATGGCACCTCAAGTTTTGCCAGGGAAGGTTCATGTTGGGGGAATCAGGAGGAATTTCTTCATGGAAAGGGTTGTCAGCCTTTGGAATGGGAGGTGGTGGAGTCCCCATCCCTGGAGGTGTCCAAGGAATGACTGGATGTGGCACTCAGTGCTCTGGTCTGGTTGACAAGATGGTGACTGGTCACAGGTTAGACTGGCTAATCTTAGAGATCTTTTCCAGCCTAAGTAATTCCATGATAATATATATGATCCCTAGTCTTTCTTCTCTTTCCCAGCCAACTTCAGTGACTCAGTTTCAATCAGTCACACACCAAAGGCAGGGCCTGTCTGTGGAGTATAGGGATGTGGCAGTGACCACACTGCTTCAACCACAGACTGCAGTGAGGGGAAGCACTTAACGCACAACTGGGAAATCATCTCCCTATGGGGCGAAATCCATGTTGCAGCAGGGAAACAGAGGGAAATTGGAAATTGAGGGTGATTGGAGTGGGATTGTGGGAGAGGATGGGCCACAAAATCCATAGGGAAATGGACTTCAGTATTTCTATCATCCACAGTTGCATCAAAGAGAGACTTTAGATGTCTGCCTGAATGGGACGCTTCCAAATTGAAGTCTAAAGGATACTTAATGCTGCCTGAGACACCTTGAACAGCCATTCTACTCAGAGCTTCTTGTTAACCTTCAGCAGACTGCTTGGCTTGCTGGCCGTTCTTTAACCTTTGTTGTGTTGGTTTTGCATGGCCGGGTTTTTGGTAGCAGGAGGGCCACAGGGGTGGCTTCTGTGAGAAGCTGCTGGAAGCTTCCACCATGTCCAGCAGAGCCAGTCCCTGATAACTGAAGATGGACGTGCTGCTGGCCAAGGCTGGGCCAATTAGAGATGGTGGTAACGCCTCTGTGATAACATATTTAAGAAGAAAATCAAAACAAAAGAAAATCAAAATTACAGCTAGAGAAGAGGAGGAGGTGAGAACATGTGAAGGAAACAACACGGAGACACCAAGGTCAGCACAGAAGGAGGGGGAGGAGGCGCTCCAGGCACCAGAGCTGAGATGCCTCTGCAGGCCGTGGTGATGACCATGGTGAAGCAGCTGTGCCCCTGCAGCCCCTGGGGATCCACGGGGGATGCAGAGATCCACCCGCAGCCCGTGGGGGAGGTGCCCACACTGAAGTGGGTGGATGCCTGGAGGAGGCTGTGATCCAGTGGGAGACCCGGTGGAGGGAGGGCCCCTGCTCCCAGGCTGGAGCAGCCTGTCCTTGGAGGGCTGCACCCTGTGGAGGAGAGAGCCACGGCACAGCAGTTTTGGGAGGACTGTGTGCCCGTGGGAAGGACTCACGTTACAGCAGTTGTGGGAGGACTGCTGCTTGTGAGATTGGAACCACTCTGGAGAAGTTCATGGAGAACTGTCTCCCGTGGGAAGGGACCCCACGGTCTCACAGGGGAAGGACTCCTCTGCCTGAGCGGCGGAAGAAAACCTCGGGTGACGAACTGACCAAAACCCCCGTGCCCTGTCTCCCTGTGCTGTTGGTGGGAAGGAGGGAGGGGGTGAGGGAAGGTGTTTTTAAGGGCTTATTTTACTTGTCACTATTCTCCTCTGATTTTTTTAGTAATAAACTCACTTAATGTCTCTAACCTGAGCCTGTTTTGCCCTTGGAGTGTTTTCTCCCAGTCCTTATCTCAACTCATGAACCCTTCATTAAATTTTTCTCTCCTCTGCCCAGCTGTGGCAGGGGAGGGTGAGTGAGCGGCTGTCCTGGGTGCCTGGCATTTGGCCAGTGTCAAACCGTGACAGTTGGTTAGCCCAGCATTGTGCATAAAAGGCTGATGCTCTGTACTGGGTCTGCATAAATAAGGAATAGCTGCGCTTCAGAGAGCTCCCTTGACCACAGAGATGATGCTGGAATGTCCACGCTCTGCTTTTTCTCCTGCTTCCCTTCACACCCCCAGTTCCCCGCCACCACCTTCTCTGCAGCAGTGGCACTCATGGTTATATGTCTGGCCAAGTCAGAAACTGATCCAGCCAACCACTACGCCCTCAGAAAAATAAACTGCTTTTTAAAGCAGATTTTTTTCCCCTCCCACATTCCCATGCCTTTGAAGTGTTTAGCATTAACACTAGCCATGGAAAGGTGGTCATCTGGGGAGTCACTAACTATAGAAAGAAATAACCCGTTTCATTGAAGATGACATTTCCCTTGTTAACATTAAAAGAATCTCGATCTCTTTTTTGTTGGTTTGTGTTATCCAGATGTGTAAAGTTGCACATTTCCGTATGCCAAGGGGCTGCTGAGTGTAACATGTATTAGCAACGTACAGTACCTCATTATACCATATTGCAATTCTGTACCACCTTCAAGATACAGCTGTACTTCTGTCACAAAAATAAAAATTTCGGAACACAGTGTTCAGTACAAATATCTACAGCATTCCAAATGGTGACAGCAAGTGCAACCTTTTAGCTGAAATAAGTGATAAGAAAAACAGACTTCTCATGATTATAACTTAGAGTTAAGAGAACTCTAACAAGCTTGTATCCACTTGTCAAGTGGGTCCAATAAAGAGTCTCATATTTTTTAAGGGGGCAAACCCCCATCTTTTACTTAGGAGACCAGTCCCCTGCATGCTCTGGAAATAAGTGTGTATATGATAGATCTAGAAATAGATCTAGAAATAGCTGTCATGGTGATGGGTGCCCAGAATAACTAGTTACCCTCTCTGCCTCTCTGCCTTCCTCTTAATCTCCCACTTATTGACCCCATCCTGGACTACCCTGCTTGCACAACTGGATCCTAAAGGGTAACGTATTGGCAGCAAGCCTTGACTACCAAAATTAACTGGGCATGAGCTCTCTGTGCCAGAGATAAATCAGACTGGCACAGCAGCCAAGGCACTCACAGAGCTGCTCTGCTTGTTGAGCACTCGGTGGCAGCAGAATTGTTGGAGCCCAGGTTAGGCTGACCAGCCTAGCCTCTCACTGCTACTAGGGCAGGACAAGGAACTTGTGCTGTGGAAATAGGGGTGAGGAAACAACGGAACAGAGTGCAGGCTTTCCTCCAGCAATCCTAAGAAAACATCTTCCCTGTGCCAAGACAAACTTCAGCGCAATCTTTGCATTTTCTTACAAAATCATCCAGCTCCTATTTCCCTCTCTCTCTTTTAAGGGACATCAGTATTTTTCAGTCATAAAAGAGGCTTTGTAATGTATTCATTTTGTGAGTCCTTTTGTTACCTCCAGATAATTCTTCCAGACAATTATTACCACAGCCATTGTTACACAATCCAGTTAAAGTAGTTCTTCCGTGCCTCTGTCTCTGTCTCCTGCTACAAAATGAAATGTTTGAATGAAGAGTTACATTCCTTGAGATAATGAGCTCTCCAAAAGGAAAGTATGAAAAGTACATATTAATTAACAATGCTAAACTGTGGGATGGTATTTATATCACACTGAGAGATTAGAAATGGAAAAAAAAGTTTATTTTCTCTGGCACAGGCCATCTTATTAAAATAAAATAAAAATAGAAAAAAAAGAAAAACCCAAACTAGGAATATACAAACCCTTTCTCTTATTCATTTTCTCTGCAGAAATGAGTGAGTGAGCATTTCCTGTCAGTTGATTACTCCCCAGAGAATGCTGCATCACTGACCACCAACAAGTGAGAAATTCTCAAATCCTCTCCTTGGAATATCATAATCTCCTACCAAGGACATTTTACTTTGGTTTCAGCATCACTGGAACAGGCAGGAGAATTACAAAAGCTTTCCTGTATGTTCATTTGAGACAACACTGTCCGCTGTGGTTAGACTGGCAGGGAGAGAAGGCACCTGCTCTCTCCACCTTTGGGCACCGCACCAGACAAAGAGGGACTCAGGACTGGCCCTGGAGCACTGCAGTCCAACCAGTGAAAACACAAGCCTTTTCAAAATATATTAGCTATACCTGCCATTTGCACTCCACATTTGTGTGGTGTCACAGAAAGTCAGGTGCTTCTCAGCTGGCAAAACATCTTCCTCTTTCTGTGAGAGGACTGGTCTCTTAGAGAAGCATGTGAAAGGCATTTCAGGCTCTGACCCAAAAAAGGCATATACAACCAAAGTGGGATCAGAGCAATTCCTGAAAGCCTTGTGCACACTGCAGAGCACATTTTCACAGTGCTCTGCCAACACAACCATGTTGTTTGTGTTCCCTCAAGCCAAACAGTAGCTGCATCACAGTGGGAGTTTGTTCAGGGTTGTGGTTGGCAGCACCCCCCACCTCATGCAATGTGGTGTGATGTCAGTGTGAATTTATTCATATACAATTATGTCCTGGGTTACAGAAGGATAGTGCCAATGTGGGGCATAACACAACCGTGTATTCTACTCCCCTCTGCCATTTCTGACAAACTGTTGATGATGGGTCATTCACAGTAGCTGCCCAGTGCACACCCTACCCCTCAGGCTACAGGCCGGGTGTTAAATGAGGTAAGGGAGAAGAGGCAAACCCTGTGAGTTTCTTTGTCTTCACAAATGACTCAGACATGATAACTCCCTCCGGGGAAGTACCAGCAGGGTTACCCATGCTGAGGGGGGTCATCTCTGCTAAGGGCCCATAATGTTCAACAGCACCAACATAATGAGCAGCTGCAATGACTATAGACCATCAAGAACTCCCAAAAATATCCCATGACTCACAATATTACATCATTCTATTGTGAAACTCCCCACCCTGGCGGAGGTACTGAGTGTTCCCACCTGAACCTGACCATATATAACTGGGGCCTTGGGATACCACCACCACCACCACGGGATGGATCCAGAGGAGGATCAGAACTTTCAGAAGACCACTGCTTTTGACTGCAACCACCATTTGATAGGACTGCAACAACCAGTCTGACCAACAGGGTGCCAGGTTGTACTCTGAATTTGTGGGTTTAAGCCAGTTTTTCTGTGTATCATTGCATTTAATGTAATCTTTCTATTAAATTGTAACTCCGACCTGTAATCCCTCTCAAGGTAATTGTGTGGGGTTCATTTCTCCCACTGGTTTACTTTCAAACCAGCACAAATTAGCAAATCAAAACATTTTCCGGATGATGCCTTTGAACCTGAAGTTGCCATGTTTAGGCCAGTTTTAAATGTGTTTCAGTTTCAGGTGCCAGAAGCTCTTGCTGACCATCTCAGCCTGCAGGCTTTTTGAACACTGAGAATTTTGCTACCAAAATTGTCTTAGTTTGGGACACTCTTTCATATATTTCTTTTTATTCAAGTTTAGCTTTCTTCCCTGAGTTCTAAGCAAGCTAAGACATAAGTCTATCAAAGAAAAGTCTTTAAAAGTCTTAATGTCTTCTGCACTTAGCCATTTCTTTTCAAAATTTAAGGAAACGCTCATGTACCAACAAAAACTCTGTTTTTTCAATCATTCTGAAAAAAGATGCTGTATCAACTTTATATTCCACTGCCATGTGACAACACTCTAGCTATACATGGACGGAAGCCATCTTCTCCATGTTCACAAACCAGGAACTCTTCCAACCTGGCTTAAACTTGACTGGAAGCCCTGCTGGAGCAGTGGAAGCAGTGATTATTTTTTATTCCATCAGGCAAGTTCTGTGATGTGACTCCAGATTCAGTCCAGGCGGAAAGCAAGACTCTGGTGCTGTAATTACACTCCTTCTGACTAAGGATGGTCCTCATGAGTGTAGCTGCTATAGACATCAATCTAAATATAGACAGGCTCCGTGCGACTGTGTGGCAGGTGTCCATTTGCTATTTAAACTCTGCTTTCCCTGTGACTTGTGAAGGAAAAATAAATGATCAGAGGAAGACTCCAAAATCTTACCCATTTAATCATATGAACAGTTAAATCTCCTTGCAAGAATTGCTGAAAATCAGTGACAGGAGGTGAATGGCATGGAAAATACACATCTCAAGACCTGAGTGGAATTGCAACTTTGTGTCATCTTCATGTCAACAATTTATTTGCCCCTCAAATAAAAGGAGAATGGGATTATGTGCACTCGAGTGGACCAGCTGACAGTGCCACTTAAAAGAGGAGATGTCTGTCTCCTGTGGGACAATGGCATGGTCCAACAGCACAGAGACAATGGAGACCATGGACCACAGTTTTAGGGCAAAAGTGAAACTAGGGATAGAAAGTTTCCATTTTTACCATTATTCTCTCCAAGATAAATTGCAGCATATTGACTTGAAATAAAAACAAATCTGATAGTAAATGGGCAGTATCTTGAATACTGAAGAAAAGTAACTCTAAATCTAAGGCAATATGGTAGAATATTCCAGGGATTTTTAATCTATATGCCTTTTAACCTGAATTCCCCCAAACAAGGCCTCTTTCTAGGGATGGTAAGTAAAACAGATACAAAGGCAAATAGTAAAAGCTTGTTATTGATCATCTTGACTTTGTTTTCTTCCCTGCTAAGAAATAATGCCCTGGAACAAATGCCGTTTGTGAAAGACATCCAATCTGCAGATCAGTTTTAAAAACAGACTCATTGATTTGCTGCAGAGAGACAAAATTTGCACTGCCTTATATTTTGTTCAAGTATATTAATCTCAGAGGGGCACTAGTCTAGCAGAATTTTCTAATGTGATGGATCCCAAGTCAGACTTGGCAAGAGGCGTGCAAGAGAGGATGGGATGAGAAGCCCTGTTTCTCTGTGTTTCTGTGGTGGGAGCTATGCCCATTTACTCATTTCATACAAACCCTCACGTTGTATTCATGGTGTAACCAAAAGGGTCTAAACAAGGATGTGCATTTTCCCTGGACAGTGTTGGAAAGAAAGCAAAAGGACTTTCTGCTTGCTGGTTGTTCTCCAGAGCAGTAAAAAAAAGTGTGATGGCATCATGGAACTTATTTTAGGTTTATATCCAACAGGAATTCGATCAGAATCTGTCCCATTGTTTCAGGTAACCTAATGAGCTACAGACAGTGCTGACATTTGTACAACTTATTTTTTATAATTATTTTTTAGGTTACAAGACAATAAAACAATTTCTCCATTGAAGAAATTACCTAATTTTTTTGCACTGAATACTTCATCTTTTAAACTTCTTTTTAACACTGATATAAAGGTACTATTTTCATCTGGATAAAGTACTTTCACTACTTGCGTAGTGTTATAAGCTTAACTGCTTTCCTTGTGTTCTAAAGCATCATTCCTTAACACTTTTTCCGTGCTCCATTGCTTGAATGCCAAAGCAAGAAGTGCTTGTCTGTGTCCTTGACTCGGCTTATTTCAATGACCTCAGCTGTTTTCTCTGACATAGCCTAGAACTGCAAATTGTAACAGGGAATCAGCTTTGACTTGTTATTTGTCATACTTTAAATGTTAATATATGCTAGCAGAAAATATGTTCTTTTTTCTTAAATGAAATTTTGCCTTTTGAGACTCTTTCTCTAAGTTCAGGAGTTATCTCACTAGTGTGAATCCACAGACTTATAGCTTACCTGAATGTGGAAATGTAATCAGAAATAACTAACTGCAAATATTTTAGGATGTTACCAGAACACTAAATAGGGTAAGTTTACTTCGAATTTGAAACAGGAAAATACACTTGGTCAATTATCACATCTTAGCTGAGGGGAGGTAAATTTCTAACACATTTGAATTCAAATGTTGATGGTGACTTCACCACATCAAAATGATTTTATAGATATACTTTTTTATAGCATGATAGATTAAAAAAAAAACCCGGTAACAACTTGCTTTGTGTTCCCACACGTGGACACTTTCTATTCACCAAACTGTGTTTCCAGAAAGAAAAACCTGAACTGCACAGAACTGAAAGGTATATTTTAGATGTCACACTGAATCTTTAGCTCAACCTAAAATATTCTGTTTTCCTGTTCTGTGCTTAATAGCATTTTTAAAATGAAGAATAAGGTAGTAACTGAAGTAGCTAGAGATCCAGATTTTCCTGATTTTTCAGTCAAAACCTCATTTTTCAATGAGTAAACTCTGTGTTTGAAAATTTTACTAGTTCTACTGCTGAGAGACCATCTATAAAACACCATTTTTCTATGCAAACACTTTACCTAATTTATAACCGAAGAAACAGGGGCCAGAGCTGTCAGTCAAACTTAAAATGGCCATTTGTGATAATATTAGAGACCACATGGGAAGACTTTGTCATCCTGCTAACAAAGGCCTTGAAGCACAACTTTGCCTTAAGAATGGGTACTTTTAGGATAGAACGTTGGATATGCAGTCTGTCAGATGCATTTATCAGAACTGATTTTTTAAAAAAATCATTCATAAAATAATGTTGGTTTCCAGTTCTGTAACAAAACAAAAATTATATAGAAATATAAACAATTTTTATGTTTCCTTTTCTACTTTCTTAAAGGTATTTTTATAGGGCTTTCAGCAGAGAAAAGCCAAGGAAGATTTAAAAGCATCTGTTGTGGTGTCCTGGCAAACCTGCCAGCCTAGGGTTTGGGGGGACAGACCTGCGCCTGGGAGTTCCCCTCGGGTTTATGATATCTCTATACAAATGTATATTGATTTCTCCCTTCCCCCCGCAGAGCCAGGAGTGTCGGGTTGGCCCCGGGTTCTCTCCCTCCCCATTGGCTGTTGCTGTAAGCCCCGCCCCCCAGTCCCCGAGACCCGGGAGAAACGAGAGTTCCCAGCCAGACTGCTGCCGGGGACGGGCGAATAAACATCTCCAGCTCCCCCAGCGTCTCCGTTCTCGCCCTCCTTTATTTCTGGGGTCCTGAGGGTCCAAACTAAATTCTTCGTGGATGTGCTGCACACCCTAGAGGGATCCAGTGGCCAGATAAGGGAAAATCACAGGTAGCATAGCCGGCTTTTAAAGTGTAGTCTAAAATCTGCTTTTTGCTGTCCGGCTCGGGGTCTCGCCCCCGAGCTGCCGGCCGCAGCAGGCAGAGAGACAAAGAGACACGTGGCGCCCGAGGACAGGGACCAGAGTGGAAGACTCTGCCCCTGGAAAAAAGCCGTGCATACTGCTGTGAACCCTTAAAAACAGGCTAAGCTTGGACCTCGAAGGTGAAGCTGAAAGCTCTGTCCAGAGATCAGGGCAGACCTGGGAGACCTTTTTCTACGTTTTTTTTTTTCCGAAGATCAGGTATTTATTTCTTTATTCNGACTCTGCCCCTGGAAAAAAGCCGTGCATACTGCTGTGAACCCTTAAAAACAGGCTAAGCTTGGACCTCGAAGGTGAAGCTGAAAGCTCTGTCCAGAGATCAGGGCAGACCTGG
>VZTI01000147.1:146205-172264 GCA_013397865.1 Struthidea cinerea | reverse complement strand
CTCTGGTGGGCCCTCAGCAGTGGAATGGGTACCCTGTGGGGCAGGGGGATGTTTCTGGGCCGGCATCCCCAGTTCAGATGGTGCCTGGTGGAAAAACCATCTCCCTTTATCCTGCAGGCGGATAACGTGGGGCAAGTACATGAACTGTGGGCAAACCTGCATCGCCCCAGACTACATCCTGTGTGACCCATCCATCCAGAGCANTGGGAATGGTCCCACAGCTGGGATTTTCCTGTTGGAAGGTGTGCTGAGCACTTTGTTTCTGCTGTGCCCTTTGTCAGGAATTCTACGGGGAAGACGTGAAGTCATCTCCGTACTATGAAAGGATCATCAATAAACGTCACTTCAAGAGGGTCAAGAGCCTGCTGGAAGGGCAGAAGATTGCTCATGGGGGAGAGACTGATGAGGCCTCCTGCTTCATAGGTGCTCCTGGCAGCTGCTGGGGAGGGGAGGTGGTAGTGGGTGCTTTTTGGGGTCTGTGTGTCTGTGTCTCACTGGGGTTGTGTTGAACAGAGCAAGGTCCCGTGATGGGCCATGTCTGTGTCCTGCTCACGCTGTTCTCCCATTCTCCCGTTTGCCTCAGCACCTACCATCCTCACCGATGTTTCCCCGGAGTCCAAGGTGATGGAGGAGGAAATCTTTGGACCAGTGCTGCCCATTGTGACTGTGAAGAGCGTGGAGGAGGCCATTGAGTTCATCAACCGTCGGGAGAAGCCCCTTGCCCTGTATGTGTTCTCCAACAACAAGCAGGTGGGTCTGGGCTGTGCGAGAGGAGATGAACACTGTTGACATGTAGTTCCCTTCCCAGTATCCTCAGTTATATGGTCTGGTCTCTTCTCTGAGCCTTCTTAATGTTTTGGGGTTTTTTATTTCTTTTCCTAGTTGATCAAGAGAGTCATCTCGGAAACTTCCAGTGGGGGTGTGACTGGAAATGATGTCATTATGCATTTCTTCCTCTCAACTTTGCCTTTTGGTGGTGTTGGTAAGTTACTGGAGCTCTTTAAGAGTTGGGACTTGCTGCACAGTGTGTCCCAGGGAACTCATGGTGTCTGTCTGGGTATCGCTGTGCCTGCTACAGCCCAAGGATCTCTGTGCAGCAGATCTTGATAATAATGATAAGTTCTGGGAGTGCATTAGGACAGGGGCCAGGAGGGAAAAACCTTTGGGTGTATTTTTGGAAAGACTGAAGCATTTAGTGCAGCCTGATGGGAAAGATGCATTGAAACCATTAGCTGCAATCAGAGTGACTGGCAGAAATTGCAGGTGGGAATGAGGTGAGGAAGAAGAGGGTTGGAGTACAGATGGACACCGTAGACACTGAGAAGTGCTGCAGGGGAAGGGTCAGTTGTCCTCAAGTGGACAGAGTTTTGCCTGGCTGAGCCTGAGGAGTGACCCTGCCTGGTTGTGTCCCTCAGGTCACAGCGGGATGGGCGCCTACCACGGCAGGTACAGCTTCGAGACCTTCTCCCACCGCCGCGCCTGCCTCATCAAGGACCTGAAGATGGAGAGCACCAACAAAATGCGTTACCCCCCTGGCAGCCAGAAGAAGGTGGATTGGGCCAAGTTCTTCCTGCTGAAGAGGTTTAACAAGGCCCGAATTGGGCTCTTTGTCCTGGCCCTGCTGGGGGTTGTGGCCGCGGTGATGATTAAGGTGAGTCGTGGGTCTGTGCTGTCTGTGGCAGTGCATGTGCAGTTGACCCAATCTGTTCTTTGCAACTGCAGCCCTTTCGTAAAAGCCTGACCTCTTTTTCTGTCTTGAGATTTATGATATCTGTCCCACCTTAAATTCTTACCTTCTCACTCTTGCAAGCAGTCTGTAGAATAGGAATATCCCCGGAGAGATCTCGCAGGCTGCTGTGCTCGTTGTTGCTCTTCCCTGGTAGGTGAAACCCGTGGGATGCTCCCTCCAGAGGCAGAGGTTGGTAGTTTTAGACTCGTTAGGAGTGGTTTCAATTCTAGGGCTTCCTTCAGCAGCATTTGAGCTGCCTCACAGCCCAGAGAGCTGCAGTCTGTACCATGGCACCCTGGGGAGGGAAGCTGTGTCCCAAAGCCAGGGTCTGTTACGAGCCCTTGTTCCTCCTTGCCCATTGCAGCCCCTGTCTGACCTCAGCTCAATTATTCCCACTTCCTCCCCTGTTTCCAGCTGGGTAGTGCAGAAGGGTGGGATGTCCTCTCCTCTCTGCAGGAGGCAGAGGCTCACAGGAGGCTCACATGCCTCCTGAGGTGGAGGAGCAAGATCTGAATCTCTGAGCGTGAGCACTGTTGGTTGTCTGTGTCTGACAAACCAGGCACTGCACGTGCCTTCACTGGCTGCTCCATGGGGTTTAGCGAGCTTAAGGGAGCAGCTCCTGAGGGGACAGGAGGTGGCAGGGTGGATCAGGACTCTGCCCTTCAGTCTGTGTAGTTACTGCTGCAAGGAGACACTCAGGAGCCCAACATCCCAGGAGAAATAACCTGCCCACGTAATCCAGGAGGAGATTTAAGAGCCAAGAACTAGCTCAGGCCTTGAGGCAGCAGCCAGGGAGGGGAGTGTGGGGGGAAAACTCACGGCATCTTGAAATCATTTGGGTTTCTCAGAGCCACCAGTCTGTGCTGAAGAGAAAAGCCCTCTTGGTTGTGCTGGCTGTGCAGAGGCTGGGCTGGCCCAGCGGGTGGTAAGGAGGAGCAGGTTTCAGAGCACTGCTGTGGCTGTCACGGTGAGGTAGGAGCCTTTTTCTTCTCCTGGGCGTAGACCTAGCTTGAGATTGGGAAAAAGCTTTGTAGATGAGGGAATGTGGGGCTTGGAGAAGGTTTCCCTCTGAGCCAGAGCACGATGCTTTCCCTGGTATCTGAGATAACTGGTGCATGCTGAGGGGCAGGAGGCAGGAGAGCTGCACGCTGGGGAACTCCCTGACTGAAGGGGCTTTGCTTCAGGCTGTTCTAGAAAGGGAATTGGTTTTGTCTCAGCAAATCCTTCACAGGCTGTTGGTGTTGTGTTTTGCTTTCACAGGTGGTTTACTGATGAAGAGAGGAGAAGGCACCATGTGCACGTCATACTCTGGGTGCTTGCTTTGTGTCTGTTTCCTTAAGCTGGGAAGTCATTATTTTCTTTTGTTCTGGGTAATTTCAGTGAGCTGTCGAGCACACAGAGTAGCCTTAGAGAGGCACTAACCACGAGAAGGCTCAGATTCCTGTTTACTTAAAAGCCATGCTGGAACAGATGGACCAGTGGGGACAAGCTCTCCGAAGGAGGACTGCAGAGCAAGAAATTCCAGTCCCTACCTCCACCCTGTGCCATGCAGAGCTTCTAGGGACACACAGTGTCTTGCACCAAGCCACTCACCTTCCTTCAGCGACCAACAGGAGCTGAGGTTTCAGCAGTCCTTGGGTTGACAGTGTTTTCCCTGCAGTTTTGGGGATGGTCTGTCTCCTGTTGTGCCCTGAACACCCACTCTCCTGGTGACAAGCCTCAGACAGGCTGTGCTGCCCGATGCATTTGGCCAAGAGTGGTGGCCGTGAATAAACCCAGTGAGGTTCCCCTTGCCATTTAATTGAGGTGAAACATTCGTGGATCTCTGCAAACCAGAATCATCCACAGCTGGGTGGGGGTTCTGGGTTTCATCGTGTGCCTTTAACAGTTATTTAGCAGTTAGAAAATTCCAAGGGTGATGCCTGCACCGCCTGTATTGTGTTTGTGTCTCATGCTGGTGCAAAAGAACTTCCAGGCCTGTTCAGAGAAGTGGGAATGACAAATACCTTGTGGATTATCCCAGCCCCACGCAGCCACTCGCTTGTTCCCAGTGGGATGGGGAAGAGAACTGGAAGAAAGTGAGAGAACTTGTATGTTGAGATAAAAATAGTTTAATAGGTTAAGTGAAAGTTGGGCTTGCAGGCAGATTAAAGCAAATCAAGGAATTCATTCATTAATCCCCCTCATCAGGCAGGTGAAGACAAACACCGTAACTCCCAATGTCACAAATCCAAAACAGCACTATCCTACTATGAAGGAATTTAGTGACTGCCATGAAAATTAACTTAATCCCAGCCAAAGCCAGCACAAAGCTGTTCCTGGTCAGATTCCTCCAAGGGAAAACAATTACTGGAAGAGTGTGCGTGCTCCTTCGTGTTCGAGCTTCTCAGGATGATGTAACCTTGCACTGAGGGATAATGTGGGGCTTGTTCTAGCTTGGGGGAGGGATGCTGAAGGAATTGAAGGTGAAAGAGCCTTAGAAATATTAATGTTAAAGCAAACTAAAAAATTATTACTACATGCAATTAATATAGAGTAGAAAATTACATTTACTGTGCAATAAGTGGGATTTCTTCATGTCTGGTGAAAATCCATCTGCTAAGCCTTTTTGATGATACATTTTGCAAGCCACTAGATAAACACTAAGAATTTAAATAATAAACCAAGTGTGGTAAGTCCTTGCAGTCTCCTGAGGAATCCTGCTCTGCTGGTCCCAGCTCTGGCCATGGCTGGGCAGACTGGCACAGGTGTGTTTCGAGGTGTCTCTGCCCCAGCACATGTCCCTGGCACAGTGGGGAAAGGGTCCCCCAGAGCTCTCTTGGGCACTGAAAATGCTCCTGGAGCCAGGCAGGGAGTGGGGTGAGCCAGGAGAGGAGCTGGCCTGTTCCTCCCTTGCAAATCCATCCCCTGGATTGCCTCCCACCTGCCTGGTTGGGGTTTTTTTAGATCCCAAGTGTGAGTGTTGCCTCCCGACAGCAGCCGTGGCACGTGGGCCGCGCGTCTCCGGCCTCGTGCGCCCGGCGTGGGCAAAGCCGTGTGGTCCCTGCCATCCCACACCGGGGCTGAGTCACTGCCCTGGCTGGAGGCAGCGATCCAGGGCTCCACAGCCCGGGACAGCGTTGGGTAAAGGGCATCTCGTATCCAGCAAGAGCCCTGGGCCGGGGCCAGCTCGCCCGTGGGAGGAGGGATCGCCCCCAGCCATGGCAGGGGACGGGCTTGTGCCTGCTTGCACTCGCCACAGCAGGCTGGTGGAGAGAGAAGCTTCTCTGAAGGTAACTTGCTTTTTTGCCTTCTTTTTTTAATGCTTTCTCGTTTTCTTGGGCTGTGTCACGCAGCTGTGGCGGTGGGCTGGGAAGGGCAGGATTTAATCGTCGTAAGGGGATCTTGGTGTCTCGTTTGGTTGGGCGGGGATGCAGGAGCAGATCTCTGGTCCTGCCTAAAGAGTGAAATGCTGCTCCTGGGAAGCAGGGTGAAGCCTCTGCAGTGTTTTCTCTTATTTCTTGTGAAGACATGTGAGGGCCTCGGGGTTACGGGGAAGACGGGTGCTGGCCGGCTCCAGGCACACAGCTCTGCTTCCAGCTGGCTGCCCACCCAGGCCATGGTCATCTCTGGGTCTTACCTCCGCATGAACATCCCTTTGAGCAGAGGGTGGAGTGGCTGGTGGGTTTGAGGGTACCCCCAAGCTTAGAGAAGGCATCCACAGAACAGCATCAATCAGCAAACCCCCGGTGAGAGGTGCCCTGTGCAGGTGGAACGGGGCTTGGATGCTGTGAGCCCTGAGCACTCAGCTCGGGAGCAGGAGCTCCTCTCCAAGGAGGAGAACATCTCCCAGCCTTGCTCTGGCGGGGACACCTCATGGTGGTGTCCCCAGGGCTGAGCAGCCCTCGGTGGCCCTGAGGTGAGCTGGGTGTCCCCGGTGTCTCCCCAGCGCTGAGCAGCCATGGAGAGGATGCAGCAGATCGTGGGGCGGGCGAGGGCCGCCTTCAACTCGGGCCGGAGCCGCCCGCTGGAGTTCAGGATTCGGCAGCTGAAGGCCCTGGAGAGGATGGTGCAGGAGAAGGAGAAGGAGATCCTGGCAGCCCTCAAGGCCGACCTGAACAAGGTCCGTGTTGTCAGGGGGTCTCTACGTCTTGCTGTGCATGGACAGGGGTAACCCTGAGCAAAGCAGGAAGGCCAAGGGCTGCCTTTGCGGTGAGAGATGGTTTTTGTCGTGTCCCCCACTGTGGAACCGGATGACTCTGACTCTCCAGGGTGCCACAGTGGCTGTGGGAGGTGGGTGCCATCCCCTCCCCAAACTCCCTGTTGTTACAGAGCGGGCCCGATGCCTACAGCCACGAGATCCTGGGTGTGCTGGGAGAGCTGGCCCTGACCATGGAGAAGCTGCCGTCCTGGGCAGCCCCTCAGCCCGTGAAGAAGAACCTGCTGACCATGAGGGACGAGGCCTACATCGGCTACGAGCCGCTGGGAGTGGTGCTGGTCATCGGGGCCTGGAACTACCCCTTTGTGCTGGTCATGCAGCCCCTGATCGGGGCCATTGCAGCAGGTGGGGATCCAGCACAGCCNCGGTGGTGGTGAAGCGGGCGGAGGTCAGCGAGAACACGGCTCGGCTGGTGGCTGAGCTCCTGCCACAGTACCTGGACAAGGTGAGCGTGGCCCTGAGTTGGTCCCCAGGTTTCTCTGTGCCGCAGTGATGCGCTGAGTTGGGGTGACCCTGACACCCCTGCCCTGCAGGATCTGTACCCCGTGGTCACTGGAGGAGTTCCTGAGACAACTGAGCTGCTGACCCAGAGATTTGATCACATCCTCTACACTGGCAGCTCCACAGTGGGCAAAATTGTGATGGCAGCAGCTGCCAAGCACCTGACCCCTGTCACCCTGGAGCTGGGTGGGAAGAGCCCCTGCTACATCGACAAGGACTGTGACCTGGCTGTTGCCTGCAGGTCAGCTTGTTGCACCTCTGGTGGGCCCTCAGCAGTGGGGCAAAAACCACAGAGGCAGGGGAAAACCTCTGGGCCAGCGTCCCCAGCTCAGGTACTGCCCGGTAGGCTGTGGGGTTTGGAAGGAACCATGGAAGAACCATCTCCCTTTCTGCTTATCACAGGCGGATAACGTGGGGCAAGTACATGAACTGTGGGCAAACCTGCATCGCCCCAGACTACATCCTGTGTGACCCATCCATCCAGAGCAAGGTGGTGGAGAACATCAAGGCGACTCTGAAGGTGAGGGAGGAGTCCCTCGTGCTGTGGGAATGGTCCCACAGGTGGGATTTTCCTGTTGGAAGGTGTGCTTTGTTTCTGCTGTGCCCTTTGTCAGGAATTCTATGGGGAAGACGTGAAGTCATCTCCGGACTATGGAAGGATCATCAATAAACGTCACTTCAGGAGAATCCTGGACTTGCTGGAAGGGCAGAAGATTGCTCATGGGGGAGAGACTGATGAGGCCTCCTGCTTCATAGGTGCTCCTGGCAGCTGCTGGGGAGGGGAGGTGGTAGTGGGTGCTTTTTGGGGTCTGTGTGTCTGTGTCTCACTGGGGTTGTGTTGAACAGAGCAAGGTCCCGTGATGGGCCATGTCTCATGCTGTTCTCCCGTTTGCCTCAGCACCTACCATCCTCACTGATGTTTCCCCGGAGTCCAAGGCGATGGAGGAGGAAATCTTTGGACCAGTGCTGCCCATTGTGACTGTGAAGAGCGTGGAGGAGGCCATTGAGTTCATCAACCGTCGGGAGAAGCCCCTTGCCCTGTATGTGTTCTCCAACAACAAGCAGGTGGGTCTGGGCTGTGCTTCCCCGTGGAAACATCTCTGCACAGCTGGATCCCGAACATGGCTGATCCCAGACACAGCTCCTGCAGGGGCTCTGTCAGTTCCCTTTCCCTGTGAATTGCAGCGTTTGGGGGCCATGAGAGTCCCCAGAGCTGCTGGAGGCTCCCAGTCTCCTGCTGAAGGGCTCTAGGTTTGTACATCTCCACCCACGCAGGTGGGTGCTGCTTCCTGCAATGCCTCCCGCCCCAGCTTCCAGGCTCTGTTGTGCCAGCTCAGGAATCCAGGTCAGGGCTTTGCCCTGGAACAACAGCCCCAGGCGGTTTGGGTGGGAGGGCTGAGGAGCACCCTGGGCTGACATGAAGCCTTTTCATTCTGTGGCCGTTCCAGCTGGGCAGATCCTGTGCTTAAGTGGTGCAAACCGGCCTCTCTCATGGAACAAGGCACAGCCTGTGCCCCCCACCAAGGGGGATGGAAGCATCACCCTGGACCCTCCCTGCTCTGGTACATGGTGTTGTGTCCCACCTTGATTTGTTCTGTGCCCTCTCCCACTGCGGGTAGCTGATCAGACGGGTGATATCGGAGACCTCCAGTGGTGGCATGACAGCCAACGATGTCATCATGCACTCTGTGGTTCCAGATCTGCCCTTCGGTGGTGTGGGTGAGTCCCTGCTCCCACCCATGCACTGCATTCCGTCAGCAGCAGCCTCCAACCCAGGCGCTGTCGTGCCCGCTTGGCAATTCAGGAACTTCCAGCTGCATTTTCCCGTTAATGTTATTTTCTGGGGTGGGTTCCTTTGTAAGAAGGCTCGTCACTGTTTTGGTTGTTAGGCCTCCCAGTGAGAGAGGAAAACCCCCTGGCACATAAGTGAGCCCTGGTTCTCCTGTGCTGGGGTTGGGATGAATTTGTCCACGGCCTGGTTGAGTTTCCACAGCTGCTGTCAGGCTCATGTGGCAGAGACCACCCAGCTGTAGGCAGAGGGCTGAGGTCTTGGGTGTTCCTAAATGTCCTCATGTCCCACTCCTCGAAATCATAGACCCTGTTCCTTCTGTCATCAGCCCCTGTGTGAATTTTGTGGGAAGAGAAAGGCTGTCCCGGGGAGGAGAGAGAGTTGGTGTCATTAATGTTTTGAGGGTGGGTGCACACGAGCAGCAGTTCAAGGCAGTGAGCAGGTCCTCCCTTATTTCTGTGTAGTTAAAAAAGCTGCTCTTTGCTTCCCTGCCCTGAGAAGCAGCAGGGCCAAGCTTTCCCCGTGTCCTGGGGGCTGCCAAACTGAGTCTGAGCAGCGCAGGGGTCCCTGTGCCCGGCGTGACCCTGCCTGGTTGTGTCCCTCAGGTCACAGCGGGATGGGCGCCTACCACGGCAGGTACAGCTTCGAGACCTTCTCCCACCGCCGCGCCTGCCTCATCAAGGACCTGAAGCTGGAGGTTGTGAACAAACTGAGGTACCCACCTGGCAGCATGGAGATGATGCATTTGGCCAAGCTCTTCCTCCTGAGGCAGTGTTACAAGAGCAGAGTGGGACAGTTCATCTCGGCCCTGCTGGCGGCTGTGAAAGCCCTGGTGGCAAAGGTGAGCTCTGTCCCCTGAGCCCCACCTGCCCTCAGCCTCCGTCACCCCATTCCCTTGGGCTCTGCTCCCTCCCTGGGGGTCTCATCCCTGTTTCTGTGCCTTTCCAGGTGTTGTGCCCCTGGCGAGAGGGGTGATGGGCAGCCAGCCCTCGGACCCGCTGCTCGCTCCCTGCAGTCCTAGTGCTGAACTTTTCTTTGCTGCAATTTCATTTCTTCCAAGGCAGCCAGTGAACTGAAGAGGTAGAAGACAACAAAACGCACCTAAAGCAGAGACACCCCCCAAGTTAAAGGCTGCAGCTCCTGCTGAAACAGAAATCTATCCAGACCTAGGCCGTGGTTCATGCCTGAGCAGTGAGTGGCAGATAGAAGCAAACAGCATCCACCCTGCTTTGTAAACAGGAACTCCTCTAAAAACTCCGGGGAACGTGGGAGTGTTTGTCACAAGGCTATCTAAACAAGGCCAGTCATTACTGAGCCTGTTATCTATGCAATGCCTCACCTGATCCCCAGAGGAAGCTGGCTCTGCATAAAGCCTGGGTTATATGGCTCTCACTGCAGGGGACAGTCCAGGCTGGTTGTCCCCAGAGCAGAGGGAAGGAGCCTCGAAGAACCTGCAGCATCTCATCCTTGAAGGGCCTCCTGACTGAATGGGTGCTGCTCACTGCAGAGAAACCACCTTTAGCCATCAAAGGTGTGCAAAGGCCACCCGAGGTGGTGGCAAAAGCCACCTGAGCTGTGGCTGCACTGTCCCAAGGACTCGAGAAGTGCCAGGGACTGTTGTGCTGCTGCATTTGGGGCTGCTGGGGCAAAGACAGGGGCACTGCTGTGACTGGCATCCCAGGTCTGGGAGGTCCTTGGCCAGGGTGGCAGGGCAGCCACAGCCACCTCCTCTGTAACTGAATTTCAGGGGTTTATTGGTTTATGGATCATCTCTTACCTCCAAACTTGTAACTGAGAGCTGACCTTGACCCTTGCTGAATAAAACCTTTGTTTTACTGCGAAGGCCGCCTGGGGCAGGGCAAGACCCACGTGTGGATGTTCCCTGCTCTGGCCCCAGCCCCGCCCTCAGCCTCCACCCCAAGGAGCCAGCCCCACTCCAGCCGGATTTATTCTTTATTGGGCGTTTGTCACGGAGCAGCAGTGGGAGCTGGGCTGTGCTGGGCTCCAGCTGGTGGTGACAGCATGGGCTGGAGGGGGTCACCCACAAGCTCAGTGTGTGTCAGGCAGCCCAGAGCAGCATTTTGGGTGCCAGAGCAGCATTTTGGGTGCCAGAGCAGCCTCGGGGCCCATTCCCAACCAATATCTGCACCAACACTGCTGAACACTGACAGAGGCCCTTTGGCTCCTGCGGGACGGGCATGTGCTCAATTTTCTCGCTGGCTGCTCCGTGCTTTGTACATCTGTCCCTCAGGAAAGGCTTTCACCCCAAAAACAAGTCCCCAAAGCCCTTGGTGCGAGTCAGTCTGTGCTGGTGATCAGCTTTATGGCGATGCCGAGCGCGAGCGCAGCGACGGCCGCGGCCACGGCCAGCCCACGCCGGAAGATCAGCCACTTGGTGACCACGGGGGTGGCCGGCTCGGAGGTGGGAGCCGTGGCTTCCCGCAGCTCCAGCTGTGACGTGGGCTCCTCCGTACTGGTGATGCCCGTGAGCACAACGTCGCTCTGCACTTCTAATCCCGCTGCGAGGAGAACAGGGGTTGAGGGGTTCGGGAGGGATCGAGGAGTCTCTGGGGAGGGTTTTGTCGCAGGGCTGGATGCACGTTAGGAGCAGCCCAGAGCGTGGAGAGCTCCAGCTCTCCACCAGGTCCTGCCCTCAGAGGTGACACCTGGTGTCTGCAAGGTGAGAACTGCCCACAGGTCATCCCCCTGTCACCGCCCTCCCGAGCCCACGCTTGGAGTTACTGCTCTCCCAGTAACTGAGGGTGCCACCAGCATGACATTCCCCCCCCTTTTGTGGGCTTGTTCCTGGCTTATGCGAATCCTTAGGGACCCCTCCTGGACCCAAACCCTCCCCTGCATGCAGTGCCCAGCTCCTGCCATACCGACAGACCCCAACACCGCCCTGGCAGGGAGGTAAGTGTGGGGCTGGGGGGCTGGTGCCACATCCAGATCCTTAAGGGAGGGTTCGGGGCCCAGGCTCGGCAGCTCCGGTGGTGGCAGCTGGGTCACTCCTGCACGGCGCTGAGCCTGGGGAGGGGATGTGCTGGGGTCAGTTGGGAATTCCCACCAAGAAAAGCCGTGTTGCCTCTCTTGGGGTCTCCCCGGAGCTGTTGAGGCACGAGGTGATGCTCAGGGCTGCAGGGCTGAGGTAGCCCCGGTCACCCCATCTGCTCTGAGCTTCGTGTCCCCAAACAAGGTGCAGGGGGAAACCTTGAGGGCACTGAGTGCTTGTGCAGGAGGGAGCTGAATCCAGGGATGCCATGGGAGCGCTGGGCTTTGCTCCGGGGCACTGGAGGACAGCGCTGGCTGTGAGATTGAGCCTGTCTCATCCCAGCAGAGCACTGAGGACCTTCCCAGCGCAGGCCCGTGCTGTCAGTGCCTGGATTACCTCCTTGGCTGCCTTCTCCCAGTCCAGGCGGGAGATGTAGGTGATGAAGCAGGTGCAGAGGATGAAGACGCAGACGAGCATCGCGATCCACAGGCCTGCGGAGGGCACGCGGCGTCAGCCGGAGCCAACCCAGCATCCCAGGACAGCAGGTCCAGAAGGGGGATGCCACCCAGGTCAGTGGGGACACGGGGTGGTCGTGGGTGCCTGCTGTGGGGCTGGCACACCTGGCACCAGTTACTTTTTCCCAGTAAAAGCTCCCAGCAGCTGCAGTAGCATTCCCAGTCCACCCCGGTGCGCCCAGGCAGGTCAGAGTGGGGACAGAGCCAGGCACGAGGGTTATGGTGAGCCCTCAGTGGAGCTGCATCTGCCCGTGGGGGTTTGGGGGTGCAGTGCCCAGGGGTCAGTACCCATGACGCCGATCTTGGCCACGAAGAGCAGCACGGCTGCCAGGGGCATGCCCACACCGTAGTAACTCACGGCGTTGAGGATGGCACCGAATTTCTGCTTCCCGATGCCTCTGAGCACCCCACTGCAGGCGCCCTGCCAGAAAGGGAGAGGGGCTGGGGCAGGGAGCATCACCTCGGCCAAATCCGGGAGATGACCCAGCTCCCTGCCTCTGCCCGTAATTTCTGTGTCCCTGCCCAGCCCTCTGGGTCACCATCTTTTCGTGCGCTCGATGTTTTCTAAGGGATGATCTCAGGAGCTCTGCAGGGTCCTGGTGCGGGCACCGGGGCTCAGCTGCAGCCTGAGGCACCCTCGGCTGACCGATCCATGATGCTGCTGCTGAGCACCAAGACTCCCTATGGGAAACAGCAGCATTCCCTGGGACTTACAGTCATGGCTTCAAACAAGTGGAAGACAACGTAGATAGGCATGACCCACGCCACCAAGTCAATGATCTCCCTGAGGATGGAGGAAAGCCAAGGATCACTTTTGGGAGCTGAGCTCCACACACCGAGGCCAGGAGCTGGGAGCACTCACTTGTCCTTGGTGAAGATGTATCCCAGCACATTCCTTGTGGAGGCTAAAATGGCCCCCACAATTACGCAGAACACCCCTGAAAACACAGCACAGAGCTGAGCCCAGCCTGGCCGTGACGGAGAGCTGGGGAGAAGAGGCAGGCAGAGGACTGCCAACCCTCCCTGCTCCACGGGAAGGAGCCCAGGAAGAGACTTCCCAGGATATTGTGGACTGACCTGTGCAGATCAGGCTGGTGGTGGAGGATCTCTTGGCCGCCTCGACGTCGCCGGCGCCCAGCGCGTTCCCTACCTGCACACCGGCAGCTGTGCCCAGCCCCAGGGGGATCTGCAACCACAGGGCTCTGACAGTGGGGTTGTCACAGTGACAGTGGGGTAACCACCCAGCAGAGAGCAGGATGGAGTTCGGGATTTGATTCAAAGCATCTCTGTAGGAGGGATAGGCAGGAGCAGGGAGAGACTCAAGGGCAGAGGGGGAAGATGCTGGAGCTGATTTTTGCTGCGTGCCTGCCTCGGGATGGCCCCCACAGAGCCCTGGTCTGCAGTGATAACTCAGCCCTTACCATGAAAGCCACAACAGACACCTCATAGATGATGGACTGGACGGAGAGCTCGATGACACTCAGCAGGCCTGTGGGACAGGAGGGATCACCGCTGGCTGTGGGTGCTGCTCTGGGTCAAGCATGGCCATCTCCTGGCAGGTCCCCTCTCCACTGACCTATCAAGAAGCTCCCGATCTCGTAGGTCCACCACTCGATGCACATCATGAGCATGCTGGGGATAGCCAGGGAGGTGAAGCTGTCCCACTCCAGCAGGCACTCGCTCGACCAGCCTGTGGAGAGGAGAAACGGCGCCTGATGGATGACCAGACTGCCCACGTGTTACAGCCTGCACAGCACCTGAGGCAGCTGGAGGTGCCATTCCTGTTCTCAGAGCCAGCAGTTTCTCAGCTCCACAGGATCTCCAGCAGCACAACCTCTCCGCTGCTGTTCCGTGGGCCACAGAGCAGCACAACCCTCAGCTCATCCCTCCCAGAGCGGACGGTCCAAGCACAACCTCCTGCTTACGTCCTGTGCTCATCCGGCTTTGGGGCTGAGCCTTCCAAAGCCTCAGCAGAAAGTTTCATTTCTGCAGAACCAGTGTTCAGTGCTGAGCACGCAGCTCTGCCAGCGCCAGCGCGTGACGAGCTGCCACTGAAGCAGCACCGTGGTACCCGGGGCACGTCGGGCTGGGGTTAATATTTCACCTTCAGGACAAGCAGAATTACTCTTCTATCAAGAGCGCCCGATAGAAGTTTTATGGACACTTTTGGGTAAAGCAGGAAGCAGAGGCAGCAGGGGAGATGCCCTTACCTCCCCAGGTGTTCACGTGGAGTTTCCGGCCTATGATGTACAGGAACAAGAAAATGGTCTGCGAATACTGAGCGATGGTGTTGGCCCAGGCAGAGCCCCTGCAGAGGAAGTGAGAAAGGTCGTTGGCATCCTGCTCATGCCTCCCTTAGGGTGGAAAACGACATCCGGCCGTGCCCCTGTGAGCTCAGTGTTCCCTTGCCATTGCCAGGAGCCCTATTTTCCTCTCCAGGGGACACAGGTGCTACTCACGTGATGCCCAGGTGGAACACGTAGAGTAAGACATAGTTTGCAGCCACGTTGACGATGTTGCCGATGACCCCACTCAGCACCAGCGGCCACATGATCATCTGCAAAGAGGAGGAGATGGGGGGGGTCTTCACAAAGGTTTGGGGAGGGAGGTGTGAAGGTCCCTGCAGCCCCGCTCTCAGTGCCTTTCCCAGAAAAAAACCCAGACTTCCAGTGATGTTGCCTGCTTGGAAAATGAGAGTGATGGAGGTAAATCCCTGATGGGGGGAAGTATGAAGGGAGGTGGAGGGATACAGCTGGCTGTGGGATGGGATGATCTACAGGCTCAGAGCTGTTTTGGGGCACCAGGGCACTGGGAAGGGTGAGCACGGAAACCCTGGATGTACAGTGGCAGCCCTGAGCCAGGGTGGGTGTGAGGACTTCAGGACTCACCTGGTTCTGCAGGTATCTTGTCTCCAGGTTATACAGGAAAACCACCTGCAAAGGAAGTTTTGGACGAGATGAGCCAGTGCTGAGCAGCAGGATGGGGACAGCCTGTCCCCACGTGCAGGTGGCCTCCAGGTGGCATCCAGGGTGCCCGCGGGCACTCACCGGGAGGGCAGGGAGAAACGCGTTCACGTAGTGCTGGGTCAACCTGGGGGTACACGCAGGCGGGGTCAGGGAGGGGCATGGCCATGGCCACCCTCCTCTCAGCCCCTCCACACCGGGGAGGGATGAGGGGACCACCCAACCTGGAGACCTCGGGATCCTGCTGCATGAGCAGCATCAGCTGCTCGATGTTGATGAGGATGGCGCAGCAAGGGAAGCAGCAGAGGAGGATGATGATGGTAGCACGCTGCAGGATCACCCCCACACGCATCAGGTTCTTGCTGCCATAGGTCTGCAAGGTGAAAGGGCAGCAGTGAAATCAGCTGGTGCTGGGGGAAAGGGGACCCTGCAGAGCATGGAGCAGCCTGAAGACTGCCTGGGAAGGATTTGGAGCACAGATCTCCTCGTTATGGGATTGTTACCTGGGGATAAGCTTCCCCAGCTCGCGGGAGCAGCCAGGGCTCCATGAGGTGCCTGGGCATCATCAGCTGATGCAGGAAACCCCCCGTGTCCCCAGGACAAGGGCCAGCATGTCCTACCCACCTGCGATATCAAGGTGTCGCACGCTGAAGTCAAACCATAACCCACGGAGATGGCAGTGACATTTATAACCTGGGGGTTAAAAAAAACAGGGTGAAGGGGAGCATTTAAGGCTTTCAGGTGAGGAGAGGGGCTGAAAGGAAAAGTGGGAGTCTGAAATCTCCTCTGTCCTTTTCCCCTGCCCTATCTCATCCCAGTGTCAGCAGGGAGGGAGCTGGTGTCCGGCCCGGGGAATGCTTACAGCGATGGCCAGCGTGACAGAGGCCAGCTCAACCTTGCCCAGGTGGCCACAGAATATGGAGCTGACAAGGTGGATCAGGAAGATCAGCAGCTGGATCAGGATCTAAGCACGGAGGAGAGCCGAAGGTTAGGGGCGGAGGCGAGCAGGGGTGGCTGTGCTGGGGGGAGTCTCTCCTGCCGGCTCCTTACCAGCGGCGCCGCCAGCACCAGCAGGCTCCTCACGTCCTCCCAAAAGTTTTCCGGAATCCAGCGGCGTTTCTTCTCGCAGCTCCCGGGTGTGAGATTGCCCTGGCCGGCGGCCCTTCCCTCCCCGAAGCCATTCTCCTCGGGGAAGGTCTCCGGCTTCATGCTGTCCTGCCAGGGGAGTGGAACAAGCCCCTTCGTCCGCGCTCTGTTAAACCCCGCTGCGGTGAGCAATGTGTAACCACGCTGGGGTGAACTTCAGCCGGGGCCGGGCGGTCCGGCCACATGTTCCCGCGGCTGGGCTGGTGATGGGAAGTGTGGGCAGTGGGTCAGGGCAGGGCACGGAGTGGTGGAGCCCAGCGAGGGTCCTGGCAGTGCAGTGGGCAGCGCAAAGGAGCGCGGACGCACCGCGCAAGGCGCTTGCTGCCTGTCCTGAGCCAGCGTTAGGGGCTGCGCCCTCCTAAATCCACCCTGAGACCCCTCCTACCTCTCCTGCTTCACCACAGCTCCACCGGCCAGTGGGCTGGAGGGTCGTCCTCCTCTTCCAGCAGCGGTGGAGGAGGGTTGTGTGTGTGTGCGGCTCTGGCGAGCTGCGGCCGGCAGTGGCGGGGCAGCGCCTCGTTCGCTCTCATCACGGCGGCCAGGACAAGCCGGCCCCCTTGGCTCCAGCTGTCCCTGGCACAGCCCCGCCGTGTCGGGTTTCACTGGCACCGCTCCCCCAGGCCGAATATACCGTCCCCGGCCCGGTGGGGAGCCAGGGGAGGGGGAGATGCTGCCCAGTGCGGACCCCACCTGCACCGAGTGGGCGGTGGGCTGGGATAACTCATGAGACACCTTCCTCCTCTCCCCACACTCCCATCTCAAACCTACCGCGATTCTGAGCAGGGCAGAGGCTGCCACGTCCTCCCACTGGTGCTGGGGATGATGGCAGTTTCCAGCTCGTTTGTGTCACATTTTTTCATTCCCTGCCCACAGGCCACCAGCACCAGGAGAGCTGCGGGAGGTGCCACGCATCTGCTGTATGAGGTAGTGACCTGCCAGGGCCCAGCAAGGGACACGTCACAGTCACTCAGCTGCAGGAAAGAGCCCCGGACAGGCACTCAGTGCTGAGGTGTCTGCATTGTGACATAGGGCAGTTCTTTGATGGCTCTGTAGGGTTGAGCAACACAGCCTCCCTCTTCCACGGTGCTCAACACCCATGACAACGACCAATCTTGCTTTCGTACCCAAGGGGAAGAGTGATAAGACACTGTCTGGAGCCAGCCCCAAACCTCAGGGCCAAGACCAGACCCACATCTTTCCTCTTAACAGCACAGCCCTGCCAGCGACCAGGGTCATGCTCACACCGTATTAAACAGACTAACATTTACTCAGAAAACTTTATTGTATCAAAATCCCACCTTACAAAAGTGCAAAGAAGAGTTGCTTTAGGCCCTGTGCCCGCCCTGCAGAGGGAGAGCGGGGTCAGGGCCAGCAGCCAGCACCCAACAGCCCAGCAGACATCTTCCAGAAAAATCCATTTTGTTCTGTGCTGCCACAGTGGCTGCAAGTGGGATTTGCCACCCCAAGACACTGGCACGGGCTGGTGCGTGAGGAAACGTGATGTGGGCAGCAGGAGCCTCTGCCATGAGCAAATGACATGGACCGATGTCCCCAGAAAGCAGGACAGCAGCACCAGGAACCTGTCTCGTTCCCAGGTCAGCCCCAGGATACACTCCCACCTCTCACGAGTGACATCCCAGTGTAGTGCAGGAGAGGAACCAGCTCTCAAGCACTTTTTTTCCCAGGTGCCACATCCTCACCCCCTTTAAGAACTCTGTGTGTGGGATAAAACATCGTGAGTTAACCAGAAACCGTGCAAAGGGACTTTTTGTAAGGCACTGAGGGGGAATTCCTTCCCCACAGCATCCTCCTGGGACATTGCCACGTGCCCTCCTGCTCCGTGCACAGTTCCCCAGTGTCCCTGGTTTTAGCCATTGCCAGTCAGGAGCCGGACCAGGACTCCCACCAGCAGGACAGCGATGGCAGCAGCAGCAGCCAGCACACGGCGGATGATCACGGCCCTCCACTCCACAGGGGGAAGAACAGGGACAACAACAGGCTCCTCCTGGAGGCTGAGCTCGTGGTCAGGCTGCCTCTCGCCCATCGCGATGCTCCCAGGCAGGACCGTGGTGTCCCCAGTGTCCGTGTCAAGGGAGGTGTAACCTGAGGGACAGAGGTGAGAGCTGCAGGGAGGCCGAGCTGCCCAGCCAGGGGCTTCCAGGCTGATGCTGCACCAGTGACAGTCCTAAAGGTCCTTTCCCAAGGCTTGGGGACACGCAGCTGCAGCTGTCCCAGGTGAGGCAGGCATGTGGTGGCAGTCCAGGCTCTTCCCTGGAGCAGCCTATCTTGTACCCCGTTACTCAGTGCAGGAGAGGTGCCGCTGGCCCAGGGCAAGCAGCGGGCTCTGTGCTCTTTCCAGCCATTTGAGCCTCCAGGACAGACATGGCTGCCACGATTGGGAAGGAAAAGAAGGGGCTGGGTGGAGAATTTGGGCTCCCTGCCTGGTGTCAGGCCCGGCTACATACCCACAGCAGATGTTTTGTTAGCAGCTGTGCCATTGGAGTTCACGTCTTCCACTTGTTGCTTCGTTCCAGCTCGGACTTGAGCCTAAAAACACAGGGAAGAGTTGCTCTTCTCAGGGCAAGAGTGTCCTGCCCAGCCCAAAAAACCCTCCACTCTCCCAAGACAAGCATTCTCAGCACCAAATTGCTCCTCTGCTACAGGAGAAGGAGAGATCCCAGTTCACTTCTGCCTCCTCCTAGAGGGCTGTAGTGTTGTACCGAAACAGGAATTAACTCGGCACCTTTCAAGAATTACCAGAGACAAGCACAATCCTCACCTCCTCTGCAGCTTTCCTCCAATCCATGCGGATGACAAAAGCCAAGAAGGAAAGGGCTTGCACGGAGATGCAAATGATCATCCCAACCCACAGACCTGCAGCAACGGGAAGTTACTTCAGGGAGGGCTTGAGGAAAACCTGCCTTTGGGCTTTCTGGCAGCGGCTGGCAAAGACTTCCAAGGAAACAGCTCCTGGGGGAGCTGTTTCCTTGATCCAGGCACGAGTTCCAGGGCTGAGCCTTTGCTCAACACAGCTAACACAATGCCAGCTGGAGGGCACACGTACCTAACACCCCCATGCCGGCTGCAAACATCAGCGAGATGCCGACGGGGAAGCCGATGGTGTAATATCCGACGGCGTTGGCGATGGCACCCAGCTTCTGCCTGCCCGTGCCCCGCAGCACCCCGCCACAGATCGCCTGAGGAGAGCGGGCAGAGGGGTCACTGCCAGGTGGCTTTGGGTCATGGCACAGCCCCGGGGACAGGGAAACCCACAGCACTGTCCCAGCAAGCCAAGGAGGGACATTCTGGAGCGGGTGGTGCGGGGCTCCTCTCGCTCCAGCTGCCGACCCAGACACCGAGCAGATCCCAAGGAGCTTCCCCACAGTGCCCAAGTCCCTCCCCCAGGACATGACAGGAGGAAACAGGCCAAAATTACTATCTGTCGAGTATCCCAGTGTGCTGGGAGAAACTGGTATCTCTGAAGACCCAGCTGCTCACTTTGATAAACCAGTAAAAAGCTGGAGCCTTGGCCAGAGGAAGAGAGGAGGAAAAGCCAGACTGTTCTCAGCGATGCCAAGGGGCAGCTACAAGCACAGAGGACACCGAGGTGCTACAGGTAACACAAGCAGCTGCTGTGACAGTTTCTCAGTTTGCTTCTCTCACTTCAACAGGTCCAGAGTGGGCTTCAGGCAGCTTTGCACCCCAAGCTGCAGAGAGGAATCACTCCACGAGCTGAAATACTCACTGCTGTCGCATCCAGCAAGTGGAACGGAGCAAAGATGAGCATCACTTTGGACACCAAGCTGACAATCTCCCTGTTGGGCAGATGTATGGACTGATCAGGGGAAGCAGCACCACCTGGTCCCTGGTTGTTACATATCTTCCTCAATCACCCACAAAGGCTGATCCCAGTTCCCTGATCCCAGCCTGCCACCGTGGTAGTGTCCCAGTGTTAGAAGCAGCAGGGACACAGGGAAATGGGGAGGAACCCTTGCCAGGTGGGAGTTTATGAAATCTTCTCTGACACCAGCTTCTGGGGTATAAATAACACCCCCCAAGAAGGCAGTAATACTCAAAAGAAAGCTGTTAACCCACGTGTCATTGGTGAAGATGTATCCCACCACGTCCCTTAGGCTTCCCAGTAATGCTGCAACCACCACAGCAAAAACCCCTGAAAGAAAAAGAAATAGTCAAATTCCTTCAAGGGCAGCACATCCTGCTGCTGACCCAGGCCCAGACCTCAGGGGCTTCATGTGGTGGGGACTGGACTTTGCTGACCTCAAATGGTACTGCAGCAGAGGACAAGTCTGTTTTCCTCTCCCTCTCCTCAGATACTTCCTCTACCCTCTGGAGTGTGAGGACGGAACGCTAAACTGCATTTTTAATTATCAAAGCCTTTGCACCAGGCTCATAACAGGAAAGAGGAGGCAGGATCTTGCCTTGCCCAAAGGGTCCAAGCAAGTGGGATGGGGTTCCTATGGCGAGGTCCCCAGCCCCGTCAGAGGGAAATGGAACCGTTTGCTGATAATTGCCCTTTCTTCTGCTCTGCAGGACTGCACTGACCTGTGCACAGCAGTGCAGTGATGCAGGAGGTCTTGGCTTGCACCACATCCCCTGCTCCCAAGGCATTGCCCACTCTGACACTCGCAGCCACGCTGATGCCCAGGGGCACCTGAGAAGCAGGAGACAAGAGGAGGTGGGTGACAGCAGAACCTGCAGTGATTTTCTTCTTCCCTAGTGGGGAATCTGGGACAAACTGGCATTGCTGCAGTGAAGGGATTTTCCACCTGCAGCACCCCCTGGACGTGCAGCTGCATGGCAGGCTTGAGAGGCATGCCCTGCCCGGTACCAGCCCCTGCTTCCCACCTCAGCACTGATCCACAGAGCCACTGTTTTGGGGTTCCTCCCAGGCTGTTTGGGGTTTCACACCCCCAGCCCTTACCATGTACGCGACACTGGCGAGCTCGTAGATGACAGATTGTGCACCCAGCTCCACCACACTGATCAGCCCTGGAAAAGATTTGCCACCTCCTTCACTGGCTGCAAAGGAGGCATCTATCCCCATGGAATAGATGGGAACACCAGCAGCGTCCTGCAGACCCAGCCCTGTAGGTGAGGAGGCTGCTGCTGGCAGGGGGGCTCCGGGGACACGCTCAAGCAGCAGCCACCAGGAACCAGAGGGAAAAGAGGGTTGGGACTCACCAGCCAAGAAGCTCCCAACCTCAAAGGTCCACCACTCAATGCACATCATGACCATGCCAGGCACTGCCAGCCAGATGAAGGAGCCCCAGTCCACGAGGCACTGCCTGCTCCAACCTGACACAAGGAGGTGAAGCAGAATGAGCATGTGTTCTCCATCTCCTCCCCTAAAGGGGAGCCACACCCTCTCCTGGACAGCCTCTGAGGACAACCACCCCTGCAGCTCACAGGACATCAGCCCAGGATTGCCGCTGTGCCACGCTGCATTCCTGAGGCAGAATATTTCACAAGAATGTGTTTGCAGCTACAGTAAAGGCCTTGAGGACATGGCTACAGCATCTTCCCGCTGTGAGGGGATGGCAATCCCTTTGTCAGGTGCTGGTGACAATGCCAGATTCCCAGGGCCAGACACTGGGATTCTGAAGGATTAAGGTAGAACAGTACCTCCCCAGGTCTTCACATGGATCTTCTTCCACCACATGTAAAGGATGAGGAGGATGACCTGGGTGTACTGAGAAACCATGTTAGCCCAGGCAGAGCCCCTGGGGAGAGAAAGGGACAGGCAGGTTACAAGTGACATCCTTCCCCCCCTCCTCAGCCGCAGCAGGACAGACCCGGGGCACCCACAGCACCCTTGCTGCAGATAAGGGACAGACCCCTCCGGACAGGGGGCTGGGGGGAGAGAGTGGCAAAACTGGGCACTCAGGGCACCCCCCAGCCCTGAGCAAACCCCTGCACCCAGGGAGAGACTGTCACCAGCCCTGCTCACACTTACACCATGCCCAGCTTCAGAGCATAGAGGAGGAAGGTGTTCATGGCCGCATTGAGGATGTTGGCTGCAATCCCTGTCACCACCTGAGGCATGATGATCTCCTGCAAGCCAAGGAGGAACTTTGGAATTTGCTTCCCCAAGCCCCATCCAGTGAACACAAGGGAGACCTCCAGCAATGCCCAAGGAGAAAGCCAAGAAGGCAGCTCTGGGCCGTGTGGGACATGCAGGAGGTGACAAGCAGAGCTCGGGAGCTGGTGCAACCCATAAAACACAGAGTTGGGAAGTAGGAAATGGAACCAGCTAAAGGAGATTCCCACAGCTCAGCCAGGGCTGGCTGGGGAGCTGTGCATCACACATTCCTCAGCCCAGCTCTCCCCAGAACAGGGTGAACTTAGATTCCCAAGTTTATCCACGTTCCTGGGAATACCTTTATTCCGTGCCCAGAAGCTGCCCAGTTGTACAATACCTGACTCAGTAAATATCTTGTCAGCAGCTGGTACAGAAACGCCGCCTGCAAAAGTCAGGATTCAGTTCATCACCACACTGTGGTTCAACAGCCAAGTGACCACTGAACGCTGACAGATCAGTCCCCCCACCACCTTCCTCCAAAACCCCTGTGCTCCAGCTGAAGCACTGCCAGCACCCGAAACCAAGAGCCACAAAAAGCACATCCCATTCCCACTGGGAAGACAGATCAGCCTCCAAACGGAAAATCTCCAATGCTTCCTCATCAGCGTGAGACAGCCTGGAAAGCTTGGAAGAAAGGCTAAACCTACAGACCCTTATCCCACCGGGGTACTGCTCCCTGCCTCACAGGAGTCAGAGCCCAGCAGCTGTGAGTGTGGGAACAGCTCCAGCCTTTATCTTGGGGTTAAGAGTGAGGCTGAAGGCCCTGGTTCCAACGTCCACCACCAGTTACGTGGCCACAGCAAAAGCCTTTGCGCAGGAAGATGAGAGAGGCCCTGTTTGCTGGTCCAGCAGCTGCACATCTGGTACGGCACAAGGTCAAGGGGCACGTTGTAACACCCCAAACCTGCCCTGTGAGCCGCTCAGCAAAGGCCCTCCCTCCTCTCCCTGGTGTTACTGAGGGACACAGAGCTTCCAACAGCTTTAGCAGAGACTTACAGGAAGTGCTGGAATAAAGATCATCACGTAGAGCTGAGTTAACCTGGAAAGAGAGTTGTTTCCCCAGTTAATGATACAGCAAAGCAAGAGCCAAGCCAAACACTTGCACTCAAGCTCCAGAGAGCCTTGATTTCAACACTCCATGGCAAATGTCTGATCCAGAAGGGCTGGATCTCACCCCTGACCTGGAGACCTCGGGGTCCTGTTGGATGAGCAGGAGGATCCTCTCGGTGTTGATGAAGAGGGCCCAGCAAGGGAAGCAGAACAGCAGCAGGATGAGGATGCCCCGCTGCAGGATGGTGCCCACCTGCTTCAGGTTCTTGCTGCCGTATGTCTGGGTCAGGAGAGAGGATCAAGGTGGGCATCGCAGGGAGCCAAAGGCTCTGGGCAAACGCTCAGGGCAACAACAGGACAATTAAATGCCTTTCCCATGCCCTGCAGCTTCGAATGCCAGGCTGGTTGGGTGTAACTCGCTCTCAGGCAGATTGCAAACCCTTCGGTACCCAGGCATGACCCAGGGCTCCTTGGGGAGGGAGCAGGCTCCAGCCAGAGTGTTTGCAACCCCGTTCTGTCTGGTAGCTGCCACCCCTCTGCCCTTCGTGCCCAGATCACACTGCACAGGAGGAGAGACACCACCAGCAAACCCCCCCAGGCACGGGAAAGGGGGAGCTGCTACTGACCTGGGTCATCAGCGTGTCGCATGCTGAGGCTAAGCCAGAACCAATGGAGATGCCTGTCACGTTGATAACCTGGAGGAGAGACAGGGAACCTGGCCCACAGCACTGCGTCCCTCCCAGCTGGGTGGGGAGACAGTTCTGCTACGAGTTTTTGGGAAGTTTTCCAGTCCTTCTCTATTTCTCAGAATAACAGAGTCTTTTTAACTAAATAGCCTCCTCTCCCCTCTGGTGGGGAAAAGGAACTTCTAGCAAGGGGTGAAGCTCTAAAGCACCACAACCAACAGTGCTGCTCCTGGCTACACGCCCAGGTCTGGTGGGTTCAGAGAGCTGGCCAGAGGCTCTCAGGTGCTGGCCTTGCACTGGCACAGGCACTGAGTGCTCAGCTCCCCTCTCCTGCCCTGTGCTCAGGGCAAAAAAAGAACAGGGCCCTCACATATACATTCTTACAGGTTTGGGGTTTTTTTATTTATTCTTTTTTTTTCGGTGACACACGATTCACGTGTTTGAAACCCAAGGGGAACTGGAGCAATACGTACGGACACAGCCAGGGTCACAGCATCCAGCTCGGCTTTCCCCAGGTGGCCACAGAAGATGGAGCTGACCACGCTGATCAGGAACACCAGCAGCTGGGCAAAGAACTGGGATGAGAGGAGCAGGAGATGGTGAGATGAGGACCTGTCAGGGCTTGTGGAACACCACCCCTCCCCCAGGAGCCGGACTGTGAACGCTCAGGTTTCCTGGTGTTTCTGTCCATGCCTCGAGGCCAGGGCTCTGCTGAGGTCCTGGGAACCCATCCCTGCTTGCCAACGCTGCTGGGCAGGGGAGGCAGCCCCAGGACTCACGCAGGCTCTTGGTGGCTTTGTCTTTCAAAGCCAACATCTACCTGCCCTGTGGTATTTTGGTGTTACACAGCCAATCTGCCAGGTGACCTCATTTAAGAGAGGTTTAAGGGCTTCACTAGAAATCCTCTTTCCCAAGATGAAGGCTGCGTAGAGAAGGGAAAATAAAACACCCCCGTGCTTTTCCGCATTTGCATGCATCTGTGGAAAACTATCCTCCAAAACCACAACATCCTCTCCTCCTGGAGAGACACCAAGGCCAGTCTGCGTGTTCCTTGCCAGCAGTGCGTAGCAATGCTGCAGCAGAGATTGCTCTCCAGACCTCATTTTCCCTTGGCAGGAGGACGTCCAGAGCACAACTCGAACCAGATGGCAGGAGTTAGGGACATTTATACCCACTGAGGGGTGGGCACGGCTGGAAACCATGCCCAGGAGCTGTTCATGCTCCTTCCCACACAGCAGTTGGCAAGCCAAGAGCCCAGAGCTGCTGGAGAAGCAGCTCTGAGGGGTCAGAGGAAGAGCAGAACAATCCCTTGTCCTCTGCAGACCTCCCACTGCTGCCTGCAGATGCAGTCCTGCTGCCAGGCCCAGGCATGTTCGACCTTACTGCTGTGAGTAATCCCCACAGGAGGGGTCTGTACCTCCAGCATCATCCCAGCACAGTGTTTATCATGAAATGATCATTAAACAGCAGCTGTAGGTTTGGGTTTGAGGTGTCTGTGCACGTGGAACAGCAGGCTGTGCTGCAGGTGGGATGCTTGAGGGGACTGAGAGGGCTTGATGTGTTCAGCTACAGAAACTGAAACTAGTCTAGACTTCCCCTGCTGACTGAACCCAGCAGGTCAGGGACTTGATGTCAGGGAGGGTGCCTCTGAGAAGTTTAACAATTGGTATTTATTTACCAGATATAGCAGAAGACTAAAAGCATAAAATTTCACACGCGACTGATTAAGACCAGGGCTGTGGTGCGTGGTTCCCCTTTGCAGAAGCCTCTGCAAAATGTGCTCAGCACTGTCTGTGCCAACTGCCAAAGGGTCCATTTCCCTCCAGAGGGTCCAGACAAATGGCAAATGGCAGTTCCAGTCCGGGAAGGATTTCGGAACAGCGAGTCATAGGACACCTTTGCACCCAGAGCCTGCAGGAAGGGCCAGCCACGGACCCGGCGCTACACAAAGTAACTCGCTTGTCACTCAACGGGTGAGCGACAGTGGCGGTGCCAGGGCTCAGGCCCGGTTTCACAGAGCAGTTTAACAACTTAGTCCCCCTCCCCAAGCCCACGACTCCTCTTTCCAAAGCCGTGCTGTAGGGAAGCAGGGACTACGATGGGCATTAGTAAGAGCTCCTGGGGCAAGGAGCAGGGATCCGGGCGTCAACCCAGGCATGAAGAGTGATGGAGAGACCGCGCTGGCCCCGGCGCGGGCGGGAGGCACATCCCCGGTCGCAGAGCCGTGCCCGGAGACTGGAGGCAGTCGAAACCCGGCGGCACGGGACCAGCAGGGCCCGAGGTCTCCCTCCTCAGCATCCCGAAGCGCCCGGGGAGCGCTGCCCGGCTCCGGGCAGCCGAGCCCCGCCGCGATCCCCGTCCCGGGGACGCGATCCCCGTGTCCCCCGTGT
>VZTI01000147.1:89770-140391 GCA_013397865.1 Struthidea cinerea | reverse complement strand
AGCCGGGGAAGCGGCGGGGAGGTGGCGGCTGCTGTCCCGCGGGGCGACGCCGTCTCGCCGGGCTCCTGCGGGGCCTGGGAGCCGCGGCAGCGGGGGAGCCCCGCGGGAGGGGAGCCCTGGGCTGGGCGTCGTGGTGTGTGCGGGCGGCCGGACCCGCTGGCCTCGCCGGGCCCCGCAGAGGAGCGGGGCTGCAGGTGAGCTGTGAGCGGAGCGGCTCCTCCGAACGCGCACACGGGCACGGCGTCGCTCAGGCGGGCGCCCGAGGAAACCAGACCTTGGCGTGGGCAGCGGACACGGTGCCCGTGGGCTCCTGCGTGAGCTTGGGCACAGAAGGGAGCCGTGGCCTCTGGTGGGGGAGGACACGCGGGGGTTGAGGAGCGAGTGAGCCCGGCTCGGCTGGGAGCTGCTGGTGAAGCTGCCCGGCCAGTTTGTGGGATGGGGTTTGTTCCTCTCGTTCGGTGTGTTCGATACTATGCAAGTTACAGCCTCTCATCCGTAGAGTTTAATCTGAGAAATAATGGACAGAAAGCATGCTAAGACCCAGACGGGGCAGGCTGTGAGGAAAAGGAAGGCACAGACTGAGTCTCCAGTTCCCAATGAGCTCGCAACGCTTAAAAGAAAAAAAAAAAATCCTCTTTACAAATCTAATCCCTGGAAGCAATTGAGTAAGAATGGAAAAGATGGTGCCCCACAGTGCCGTTTCTAAACGTCTTTCTGGCGAGTGGTTGAGGCCGCGGGTGTGGAAGCAGCGGGCAGGCTCTGGCGGTGGTTGGGATTGGGATAACGCTGGTACCTGCGGGGCCGGGGGTGGCTGAGCCCCCTCAGGCATCCCCTGTGTGCGGACACCGCGAGGCTGTGTTGAGATGAGAGGGATGGCACCTTCCCGGATGGGTCTCTGAACCCTGCTCTGCCAGCACTCCGCTCTGTTCCTTGGTAAAGGAATTGTTTAAGGAAAAGTTGGCCGTTGTCTGGCAGTGCCATTTGATGTCCCTGCTGCTGAGAAGAGATGTAGCTTTGAAACACGGATTTGGCTTTTTTTATCTCGTTTGCCACTGGTTTTTTGTCACTAAGTCCCCAGTTCTGCAAAAACTCTCACGTATTTAATGCTGTGCACCTGGATAATAATGCTGCCCAAGGCCCCCAGTTTGCCCCTTTGAAGTCCAGACACTTCTAACTGGGAGCTCACCCGAGTGGTCGGGATCTGAGCAGTTTCATTAGTCAGAGGAGCTGCAACAGAAGCTTCATCCTTCAGAGAAACTACAGTTTAACTCAGGTTTCTTTTATACCAAACCCTCTTCCTACAGGGATGTGAAAACACTGTGGTTCCAATTAGTAGCTGACCATTTCCCTGCAGAACATTTCAGATTATTTAGATGATGGGACTTCTGCTTGCCATATTTGCTTTAAAAATTCCACTGCAATGTAATTAAATGGTTGGGAAATTGTAGAAGTGGAAGGTGGCATTAATTTTACATGCTGGCCAATGCTCCCATCTATTAGATTGCAAGAAAACATGAAATAAAAAGATTATGGGGTCTTAAACTCTTATTCCAAGAAGCCCTGAGTTAAATTCAGGATTATTTTTGTGTGGAGTGTAAAGTAATTGAAGCTCGTGCTGTATATTTTCAAAACTAAGCAGATGTGATGTGGCTTTGGAGGAAGCTTAATCTACGGATAACAGAGGACCTATTTGTAAGTTGTAAGGGCAATTATGTCAGGATATCAGATTTCTAAACAGGAGATTTATAACCTGTAGCTCAGGCAGTTAGAAGTTTCCTTGTATAATAGGCTGATTTTTTAAATAGTCGGGTTAATGACCTGACTCCCCAGAAAAGCACAAACTTTCTATTTTTCAAAAACATGCCAGCGAGAGCTGGGGATGTCGAGCATATGTTCAGTACCTCACGGGCTTAATTTGTTTTAAAACAAAAGCATTAGAGGAATGTAGGCAGTGCTTTTGAGTTATGGTTCCTTTGCACTAAGGGATACTCCTAAACCCCAGCGAATTATACAGATTTATGGGAAGAAAGGGATATTATGGATGCAGGGTAGAGAAGCGAGAGAGGTGGGAACACTTAGAGCTCTGTCCCTGAGCTCTCAGCTCCCCGTCCTTGCAGGTTACAGGGCTTGATTGGAGGAAGCTCCACCCAGCAGGGTCGAGTGTGGGTGATGCCCAGGCTCAAAGACCTCCAGAAGTCCTTTCCAGCCAACAATTCCCATTATGGCTTGGTTATTTTATCTGCTGAGGCCATGAAAGCTTTGAGGAAATATGATGGCTTCCTATCCTGTATAAAAGCATCACTTTTGTTGCTCAGAATTATTGAAAAATATGACTTTTAAGGTCCATCTGTCATTGTGCACATTGTCTTTCTCTGGTGTACTCCGCATTTTTCTACATCTCTCGACTTCTTCCAAACCGTGGGCACCAGACGTTGATAGATCTTAAAACCCAGGCTCCTTTCTGGGTTTGCAGTAAAATTCCCACAGTCCTAAAAGTAAATTAGCATCTAACTCTGATGGTTATTGGGGAAAGTAGTAGGAATTGTCAAAGCAAACAGCCACTCTTCGTTGAATGCCTCGGTAACTCAATAATGCCGGGGTGCAGTTACCAGGGACAACCAGTCCAATTGGAGTAACTTCAGCACACAGCAATTTCTGCCTCCAAACCAGTAATAAAAGAGAGCAGTACAAGTCAGCAAACATCTGGCCGTGGGGAAAGCCTTTGATTAATGAGGAGGATGGCATTATGCCTCCGTCTGAGCCGCAGCCAGACCTATTATTGGGTGGGTTTTTTTCAAGGACAAAACCGGAATGCGCCAAATGAGATTGGAGGCCTTTAACTCGTGGTGCACATCCCTCAGTTAAGTTGCTCAGCCCTGGATTTGGGCTGCCACAGGTAGCTTTTGGTAATTGATTTGTCTTCTGATAATGCCTGGCGTGGCTGAGCATGGGAGAGAAGATGTTGCTCCGTGCCTTCGTTTTGTTTGCGGTTTTGGTTTACCATCACCCCGTTGTTATCTGTTTGCACGGACATCTGCTCGAGTTCTGGAAGGTTGATTTAATAACAGCTTTAGTTCCTGATTGCTGCTGAGACCCTCAGTGGTGTAAACAGCCCCCATCTGCCTACATGCCCTGATGTCCCCCAGAGCCCACAACGAGGCGTTTCCCTTCCTGCTGTCGGAAGGATCCCAGACTTCTCCTGGTGAGCTCCACATCATCCCTGCTGCAGAGTCCACCTACACTTGGGGTGAATTTGGGTGCTCTTCAAGGCCTTATGGCTTGGAGGAGGGCAGAGCATGCTGTGGTGCTGTGGGACATCTTGGTCATCTCTGCTAAGAAAAAGATAAATTGTCTACATTGTTCATTGAGTAGGTCTCTCACGTGGTTCCACATAGGAGTGGGAGAAAGGAGACTTGGGGTGCTGGAGGAGCAAAAGCTCTACAGTGAGGGAGCAGCAGTTTATCTTTCGCTGTTGTTTATTTGCCTTTGCTTTTGTTTTTATTTGTTACTTTCTTGGCCCAGTCATCTTCCTCATTCCTCATTCTTTTTAATCTTGAATTTTCTCCTGGCGCTTGCTTGGTGCATCCACGCAGTGCCGCAGTGGTGTTGGGGCTGTGCTTTGCCTCTCTTGTGTTTTGTGTTTTTCTGCTGTATTTATGCATCTGTTTGAGTGTTGTACAGATTCTTCTTGGGAAGGCTGAGATGCTTCTGTTCTGGATTTAAATAAATGCAAAACATGTTGGTTGTTTTTCTGTGATTATTCAGTCAAGTATCTGAAAACAATTTGAGGATCTCCCTTTGCTCACACTGGTAAATTCCATTTGGTTGGGACAGAATGTTTTCCCTTTATCTTAAAAGATCATCTACTATGGGAGCCTCTCCTAATAAGACCCCGGGTACTGGTTTTGTAGGTAGACTTTGTGCAAGAAATGGTGGGGAGAAGGTAGAAATGTCATTAAATTAGACTGTACACAATTTTTTTGTGGGGGAAAAATCTTCAAACCCTTGATTACAGTTTAAGGTACACCGTAATTTTCAGGGACTCAGAACTTTTCTGTTTGAAATTGCCATCTGCTGAGATCTGGGAGGCAAGTGGTCAGCACAGATGTGGGATTTGTCTTACAGAGGATTTTGTAATTCACTTGAAGCAGCTTTTGAATTTCATCATATAAAAATATCTAAGTAATCACTTTCAGCTGTATTCCTGACTTTATATTTCTGGGGTGGGAATGTATATGAAATCTTTGGCTCGCAGAGCTGTAGATTTGAAAAATATGGTCTTTTCATGACATCAGGCTATTGAGTAAGAAGCAAGGCATTAGCAGCACCAACTGATTCTTTGTTTGCTTTGAAACTCGCTGGTTCTGAAATGTAAGAATGGGAGATGTATGAAGGGAGCAGAGGGAAGCCTGTGTGCTGTTTTTCATTGTGGCATCTTAATCCAGATGTTGAAATGAAAACGTTCGTTCAAAAATGCTCGGTTGACAATTTCATTTGTTACTCTCAGGTTGCAGGACGGGGCAAAGGAACTTTACTTTGTAAAGTAATCAGTGCATAGTTCTTCTCCAAAAATGCATTCTTTAGAGGCTGAACACGTAACAGCTTTACAAAAGAAAGTGCAGAACAATAGAGTGTTTTTCCCTGCGATTTTGGAGACATTGAACAGTGAACTCCAATTATGAGTGAGGAATAAGCTATTCAGTATTTCCACATTGTGCAGATGACATCGAAGCCAAAACATTTTGACTTCTTCTTGTTGTTGTTGATGCCTTTTTTCCAAATTATTTCTGTGTGTGTTTTACACAGCTTTGCAGTCACCCTCCATACAATTAGCAGTCCCCTCTCATGCCAAGACCCTAATCCTTCTGTGAAATCCCCGTAAGCGTCAGTAGACTGAAAGTCTGGGGACTGCGTCCCGGTCCTGCAAGAGTTGCAAAAACATCACTGACGTCCATGGAGGTTGGATTTCCCCCCATATCCAAACTGTTGCCTGCCTGAGCGCTTTCCCTGGGGGAGAATTAGGAGTTTAAAAGTCTTGCTGACGTGTTGTCTGCTGTGGTGTTTATTACATCCTTCGGTGGGTAATTGCCCACGTTTTAGGACCTGCTCTGAAAGTCCTTGGGCGTCTTTCCATTATCAGATCCTCCTGGCTCCGGGGTGGGGGGGGACAAGCAGTTTGCTGATCACATGATTGGCTCTTGAACAGGGCTCTCTCTACACATCCCATCCCAAAAACTGACATCAGGTTTGCGTGGCCTTTGGATGGTGGCTCCTTCAAGTGGTTCAATAACATTTTAGTTTAAAATGCAGTAGCTGTCTCCTCGTTCACTACTCCAAGCGATCTTTTGGTACTGTTGCCCACGTATATTGCTTATGTTTGGGTGAGATTCGTGATGAGTTCATTGCTGGCAGGTTTGGGTTTTGGAAGAGTCCAGGATGGTTTGGAGTTTTTTGATCCTCTCTCATGGACTAACTTTTAGTGTTTCAAAGCGGCACATGGTGGGGTGAGTGTGTGGGACTGGGGTAAGGTTTCACTTCTCCTGAATTGCTCCTGGGTAGAGCTCTCTGTTTTGCATTCCTGTTTTTTTCAGCCATGCTCCCAGCATGGAAGTTGGGGCACGGTTTTAATCTAAGTCAAGTCACAAAATATTGCACTTTTTGGTGGCCACACCATGGGGATTCTTGTCCCAACCCTCCTCCCCGACAATCCAGATTCAACACAGTGATTGCCTCCTCCTTATTGCTGGAGTTTGATGTAAAATGTAGGGATTTAGGGAAACTAAGAGGACATGGGAGTACAGCAGGCTGAACTCCGAATTCAACAGAACAAATTTGAGCAGCACTTGCCTGAGCATTTGTTTGATGAGAAGCTCATTGGTGTGTGTGGATTGCTTCCTCCTCCTTCCCCTCCCCGTTTTTTTATCAGGGAAACAAGTTCCAAGCAAAATATTCCAAAGTGATATTTAATTACTCTTTAAAATGCAACTATTTGTCTTATCAGCCATGTGGATTTCTATTTGCTGCTTTGATTTGACAGTTAGTAGTTTGTAATTTTTGAAAAGCTTACACGCTCCAGGAATCTGTGATTTTTATGCTTTTGAAAGTCGAGATGTCGAATTAACTGCAGCTTTGAACTATTCACGGATAATTTCAGGCCCCCCGCTTTCAGCAAATAACAAGCTGACTCCTGAGCTTTCAGGCTGGGTTGAATACTGAATAATCACGACTTTATAGCTGCGTGTGCTCTCTAAACTGGTTCCATGGCACATCACAGCGTAATGCACGATAGGTTTGAAATGTTTTTGTAGACAGATCAATTTGTGCTCGTGCCATCATCTCCAGATAATAACGGTTGGGAAAGGAGGGAGTACTGCCAGCCTGGGGAGGGTGCTTGGCTACATTACAGCTTGGGCTTTGGGCACATTAATTCCTCTCTGTTCTTGGGGTGGGAGCCCAGATGGGGGACCTGGGGGTGTTCTGGGGAGAGGGCTTTCTCCAGCACTGCCTTGATGTCCCTCTGCAGAGCAGCTTCCTCTGTGCTGGCTAGAACTGCTGCTTCTCAGCTGATGCTCTGTAGGCAAAAAAACCACAATCGGAGTTAAATCTGTAGGTTGTAAATTAAAGACTGGGTCAGTGGAGAAGCTGGGAGTGGGATGAGTTGACAAGTAAGCAGATAGACCTGTTAAATTCTCTCGTGGGAAAGTGAATTATGTGAGTATTTCAGATTGCAACATGAGTGCCTTGTCTGTTTGCTGATCACATTTTCATCATCTCCGTTTTCCAAGGGAAATACGGTGTCTTATTGATTTGGCATAGAGTACACACAACTAATGGAAGGGTGGAACTAAAAAGATGCAGGAATGTTTTCTGCATACTCTCACGTCTGTCTTTCAGCACTGTGAACAATTGCAACCAACAATTAATATGTAAAGAATTTGCAGCCTTTATTTAGTGTGAGTGACTGCTCAGTTGCGTCAGGGCGGTAGCTGAGCATCTGCAATCTGATCAAACCCATGCTGGGGCTCAGCAAGTCCCTCTGGCCTCAAAACAAAGAGATGGGAGCCCTCAACAAAGCACAGGGCAGTCTGGGGGTCTAGGGTCCCTGCCTGTGTGGGGAGAGCCCAAACACCATGGAGAATCTGGTTCCTAAAGGATGCATTCCAAGTGATAGGTGCTGTTCTGGCTGTGGAGACCAGGAGTGGTGCACAGGAGGGGAGCAAGCCCTCACCACAGATGAAGGTTTGTGATGAGGAAGGCAGCAGGGATACCCTGGGACAAGGCTTAGATGCCTCTCCAGGCAGGCAAAGCGCTGTGGCAGCAGGGCGGTGTGAGAAATTAATTGCTGGGTGGTTTTTGCAGCATTGAAATCTGTCCTGCCCAGCCAAGGAGAGAAGCTCCAGGGTCCTCCAGCAACTGTTTGTCTGTCTTTGCAACTGTGGCTAAATCCATCCTGACTTTAAAATATTTTAATGGATAAAAGGTGCAAAAGTCCCTATTTAAAATGAATTTTCCAAGAGGAATCAGATTTTAATTACGTGTTTGAGGTATCAAAAATAGCTGGCGGCATCCTCAGCTGTGGGCTGAGACCCCAGGGAGTGGGTGGCAGCTGGCACAAGGGGTCAGATCCCACCGGGAGGGATCTCGGCAAGGCTGGGCCTTGACAGCTGAGAAGGGAACATTATTTTACTTCTCAGGGCAAGGATTTAAAAATCTGGGTGAGAATTAAGTAATGTTTGCAGAAGCGAGTAGAAGGCGACTGAAACGAATTGCAACTGCATGAGCGAGCCGGAGAGAGAAATTCTAGTTCTCCCTCGTTCCCGAGAGATCCCCACCGGAGAGATGAAGTCATAGCTATGACTTCATTACTGTTAGCTCAGGATGCTGACAAATGAGCCCGCTAGATTTGTGTCCCCAGCTGACGGGGACCCTGCCCTGGCTCTATCCCCATGCCCTGGCAGTCTCTGCCCTTGCCATGACGGTGGCAGAAGCAGGCGCTGCTTCCCCAGCCAGGCTGATCCAGCTCAGCGTTTGCTTTTGAACTTCCACCGCTTCATCCTTCGTGCCAGCTCCGAGCTGGCTTTGATAAATCCTGCTGGGCAGAAGGCAGCAGCCCAGGGATGGGCGAGCAGCAGCTCTGTAGTAGCCGAAACGTCTCCGTCAACACCCGAGCCTGTGCCTGGCGTGGGGAACGTTAATGGTACCCAGAAGTTCCAGCCTGGCTTCCAGAGCAAACAGAGGGGTGTAGGATCTCACCCTCATGACTCTCAGCATTGCTGTAGGAGTCCCTTTTGGAAAAAGTGTGAAATTTATTGTAATACGTGCTGAGGATCTTATGGCGGATCTGAGCTGCTAAATCCTCTAAACCTGAGCCTGCAACTTCATTGACAGGGCCTCTCACTTCACTCAGCTCCAAGCTTATGGTTTCACTGCTCCAATATTTTTCCATACATGGAAGCATTCCTGCCCCAGCCTGGGCTAATCCTGACATGCCACTGCATCTGGATGTTAGCTCATTTCTCGCAGCTGACACTGTGCAAAGGCAGATGTCTGAACTTACTTTTGTCTAAATAGATGTAATTCAGCTAGCAAAAGTCTCACTCCATAGGTAAGCACGGGGGGAAAAAAAAGAAAGGAAAAAACCTTTAAAAATGTTTTTTTTCCATTTTATGAAGCTCCCAGAGCTGTTGGGTGGATGAATTGGTCACCAGCAATGCCATACTTTGGAAGTGTGTAGTTTAATGAGCAGAGGGGTAACAAACCACGGATTTGTTGTCTCTAAACCCATCTCCTTTCTGTGGCTCCGTCAGTGGAGGGGGGCCCCTACCCATCCCATCAGAGGATGCTCCTGGTCTCTCTGCTCTGCTCTGCTGGCTCTTCAAAGTCTCTGGACTGTTTGATGTGTATTTAGCAGCTCGGTGGAGCTGGGGCTGCTGCACTTCTGCCACTGAGCCGAACGCCTCGGCCATACCAGAGAAAGAGATGCTTGTGTTGCTGAGCTGCTGCTTGAGCCGGGGGCCTGTTTATAATCCCTTCCTCACCGGGGCGGGCTGTAGGATTTAATTAAATGTCTGTGAGGTGCTCTACGAGCCTCTGCTGAAAGGCACTGCGTGAGGGCAGTGCCTTTGAATAAGAGCTAGAGACCTTCCCCACCCGCCGGGAAAGAGTTGGAGCCGAAGCAGGGAGACCCAGGCTGTTGAATCTGAACAGATGTTGGTTCTCCCCCACTTGGATAGTTCAAAAGGATTATTCTGCCTCTCCCAAAATAAAGGAGAAACACAGGGGTTGTAGTAGTGTTGCCAGGGATCTCGGCTCCATCCCCTCGTGCTCGCTGCTGGTTAAAAGGTTGCACGCTGGGCTGGAGATGTGTGCGGAGTGTTTTGGTTGTGGGCTCTGCCCTTGTGTTTGCAGTTCAGCATCCACCCGCCCTGGCCCTTACTGGGGGTCCCAGTTTGTCCACTCTTTGCTTGCCTGCTGCTGTTGTGTGCAGGAATAAGGCAAGCTGAACTGAGCCAGGATAAAACAGGTTTCAAATGAACCAAGCTGTGTGATGGCGTGGGAAGGAGACGACAATTTCCAGATCTGCTGTTAGATCCGTGAAGCAGATGAAACTTCCTTTGTGTGACTGTTTCAGCCCCTGAGAACCAAGTGAGTCCAAGAGCTCTTGGGGTCCATGGTGTCCCCAGCCCCACCGAGGGACCCCTCTGCCCTTCCCAGTGCAGTTCAGGGTCGGAGCAACAGCAGCACCCTGGCCCTTGTGCACAGTTTGGGATCTGGTGGGATTTTCAGCATCAGACAGGTCACCAGAGCATTAGAAATGTTCTTCCCCTTCATGTTTTTCTGACTACTGTTCTGTCGCTCTCAGAGCAAATCAAAGGGCACCGGGCTACAAATCCTGCCTTGCAAGTACTGCCTGGGTGTTTGGCTTGCAGGATTGCTCCTCTTTTATCAGCTGATATCTGGTGTTTTAGGAGGGCGGGGAGCTGTGCTTATTTGCTTCTGAGAGGCTGATGACTCTACGAGCTGATTTTTTAGGATGCTCCCTTTTTGATTCAGGTGTGTGGCCTTAGAACAGAGGTCCCTGTACTGTCACATCACAGGCTGCTTCTAATGAGCTCTTCCCTGTAATCTCTGCTTGGAAATTTGCAAATAGCTGCGTGCTTAGGGAAATCCTGCTGGCTTCACCCCATGGGCAGCGAAACGGAGGTGAGAGGGGGCTGGGGGCTGGATGAGTGACCAGAGTGGGGCTCTGCCACTGCCATGATTTCCAGGTCCCAGCACTCCAGTCTCCCAGGAAAAGCCCCATCTCACACAGCACATGAACATGACCCTGAGATTGCGCTCTGCTTCCCTCAGCCATTTGCCCCCCGCTGCCACTGTGCCGTGTGCTTCCAAAATCGCTTCGTTCCAGGGTTAGAAAAGACCCATTTTTGTGTCCTGAAGCGGTGGATTTCACAGATAGAGAAGGGGAAAGGTCTTAATGCCTGCAGCTTGATCTGCTAATCTGAAAGCATGGGAAGTTGTTCCTAGGAAGATTTGCTGCCCGGCTTTCTCAATGCAACTTTGCACAAACAGGGTTTGTTCTTACAATGAGCCAGAGCAGCTGGATGCCTCCCACCAAGACTGCTGATATTTAGGCCTTTGATTTTGGCAGAGACACACAGCAATAAATTAAATGAGTAGGGGAGTTTCAGAGAGTAGTACAGATGGTGGGAAACTGAGGGTAGGGACTACTTAAGTGTTAACGTATGGCACAGCTTCCACTCCTTTCCTTCTTAAAGGAATGGAAAATGATATGGGCTGCTGTTCCAGGGATTTTGCCTCCTCCTTGTCTTCAGAGACCTCCAGACCACCTCTGTTACAGTGTTTTCTTGATTATCAAGAAAGGAGAGTCCTGTGTGTGCTGCTGCCTGTGGCACAGCAATGCCCTTGGTGCCTGTCTTCATCCCAGCCTGATCCTGGTTTGCTGCATGCTTGGTTTTCTGCTTTTCTCTCTGGGAAAGGCAACTGTTAAATGAGATTTCTTCTATCTTTTGCTTTTTTTCCTCATTAGGTCTGACCTGGTTTTGCTTTTGTTAAGCTATGAGGTTCAAATGAAACTATTTCATTCCTTTATCCCCCTCTGTCTGCATTAATTCTCTGTGTCCCGACTGATGGTTTAATTATTGTGCGTGACAGGAGCATCCGGGGCCTCGATTGGCAAAAGGTGTTTATTTCTTAGGTGGTGCATAAAGTAGATTTTTGTCACCCTGGTGGCTCCCAGGACGGGTTTTTGCCTAGAGAGGCAGTTTTCAAACCAGTTAATTGTCATGTTGTGAAGCAGAAGGGTAGGTGGCTGTCCCTGCCTTTCCCTGCAGGCACGTCCCTGCCGGCTGTGTGGGACCAGTGGCTCTTCAGGTGGAAAGATGGGGATGTGGTAGGCTGGGAGGAGCCTCCTAGGTTGGGAAGAGCTGTTTTGGAGAGGGATGGTGAGTGTGGGAGAAGAAGGTGGATGGAGGGATGGATGGAGGGAGAGAGGCATGAGGATCGGGCTGGAGCAAGGAGTGGTGCCTCACATGGAAAGTCACTTTGCTACAGACAGCCCAGATCTGAAATTGCAGGAAGGCTCCACATTTTACTCAGTTTTAAGACTTAAACTCCCTCTGAGCCCTGCATGTTTTATGTTGTTTTTTGGCTCAGGCTGACCAAGCAGTGGCCTTGTGTTGAGCCACATCCAGATCCTGGTTTGATGTTTGTCCCCACGAGGATTTGCTGCAGGCTTTGCCGCTGAAAAAGTGGAGTCATCTGCATAAACCCCAGTAAGTCTCTAGGTTAAGAGGCCACCAAATACCACCTCTGTCTGTGGCCATCCCTCTAATTATGAAAATAATAACCCCAGGCAGAGCTTACAGCCCTGCTGGTGGCTCAGGGTCTGTTGTGCTGGGCCCTGTTCAGAGAACTGCATTTGAAGAAGATGGTCCTTACCCTACAGCTGGTTATGTAGGGCTGTGTGTTACCTCCCCCCACAACATGGGTGCCTCACCCACAATGACAGGCCAGGCTTGATGCCTCCTGCCCTGTGGATACACGGGTTTGGGATCTGGAAGGGGAAGTGCACACTTCCCACACCTCCCTTCTGTCTTCACGGTGCTGCCTTCTCCAGGCTTGAAACTGGAAATGGGATTTATGCCTGGCAGGTGGCTGGGGCAGAGTAAGTTCCCTAAAAGTGGTGTCTGCCATCTCTGGCTGAGTGCATCTTCATCTGTTTCCTCCCCTTCTGAGAGCTGGAGCAGGGATTATCCCGAACAAATCCTGTTACCCAGCTGCCTCCTCAGTGAAGGAGTCGCAGGACAGGAGCGCCCTGTGGAACATAAATCTGTTAGCAGATGACATCACAGGTGAAGGTTTTTAGGGTTTCTTTGCCAGAAAGTGGCAGTGTTGATTGCCAGGCTTAGTAGTGAAGAATTTGAAGTTGTGAGTCATCCCTCAATTTATGTCTTAAGTATGTAGTGGTAAAGCTTAGGAAAATCTGTGTATGTATAAAGTGTTTCCTCTTAGGGAGCTGAGAACCCCTTAGGTGCAGCAATTACTATTTTACTTAATTGGGATTGAAATACCAAACGATCAGAACATGCCAGCTCGTGTCTGTTGTGGGGAAAACTCAATTGCTCAAGAGAAAGGTCTTTTCATCCTGTCTGGATGAAAACCTATTGAAAAGAAAAATACCTGACATTTTTTATTTTTTGGTCATCTGCTCAAATGTCCATCGGGGCCCACGGAGGTGGTTCTTGGTGGGGAAAGTCATTCGTGAGAGGCAGCTCCCAGAAAGGAAAAGGATTCTTTGCTGATTCTCAGACTTGTGGTATTTAGTTTGGTATTTTACTTTGTAATTACTCCAGCAATTAGCACAGTTACAGATTGTGTCTTGCCCCTGCTGCTCTGTGTGCGCTTCTCACACGGCATTTGCTGGCCCTGAGGATAAACCTGCCTTGTGCAAAAGCACATGCTGGGGAACCAGGATCCATGTGGGTGTTTGCTCTGACCCTTCGCAGCTGGTGAGACAGTGCCTGGCCCTGAGCAGCTCCTGCACGAGTCAGTGCTTTGCCTGTGTCCATCTACAGCTGCTTAGTGACATAAAAATGAGGGGCAAACAAGCTGTGCCTGTCTTTTCCTTCCCTTGTTAAATACTTCCAGTCATCCTTGCAGTAGCTGAAAATGCACAGAGCCCACCAGTGCTACGTGGGGTGTCGGTGCTGTGGTCTCACGGCCAGAGCAATGCCATGTTCAGAGAACATGAACCTTGTAAAAAGAAATTAAACTTCTTCTGTAGCTCAGCAGATTGGACACTGTGTCACAGAGATAGGAAACTCCTGCCTGACATGAGTTTGGGCAAACACTTTTCATGCTATTTTGTGCTTTTTTCTCCACCATTACTCACAGCATTTGCTTTGTTCAGAGCTTCAAGCTACGTGAACCGGTGTGTAATTGCCCTGGAGGGTACATCACGCTGACACAGAGCTGCCAGACACCTTCTGATTTCAAAGTGCCATTTACTCACACATTTTCAGTGTGTCTTGTTTGCGCTGGTGAAAGCAGCTCCCGACAGAGAAATGGATATTGGTGTGAGCAGCTCCTGCTGCCACGCCGAGCCTGTTCAGCTCCTCGGGTGAATGAACAGCCTCATTCCAGCTTCCCTGGTAAGAGCCGCTGAAGGACACCCCAGGGTTCTCTCCCGCTTGCTTAGCTAAATGTTACTAAAGAAAATAAGTTGATAATCAAGTCCAGACCTTTTTTGCAGGAGTTGCCATGCTCTTCTCCCACCCTGCTCTCCTTCCACTCACAGTGAGCAGAGGGCTCCTGTTGTGTTGGAAGAGCCTTGTTGGCTCATTGGGGTTCAAAGATCCTGCAGTGACCATCCAAAGAAAAAAGCAAAATGCCAGTGGTCTGGTTGCTGTCTCTTCACTCTCTAGCAGCCCATCTGAGCCCATTTTCTGCTCATTTATGAGCTCTTCTTCATTCTGTTTATGCTCCACTTACCAAAAGATGCTGGAGCCAGATGATTTTTCTGCAGAGGATTTAATTTCATTGGAGAGAAGCAGCAGTTTGTAAAACAGTCCATGGGATTAGTGTCACTTCAGCTCCTACATGACATTCCCACCCCCTTCTTGAGTATGATTTCTTTGAAAGCTGAAATTTGCATTGCTGTTGATGCCCTGCCAGGCACTCCAGCAGGGTTACTTTCCCTTGGATGCCGTTCAAGAAACCATCATTCCTGTTCTCTTATTGTTTCTCATCAAAGGAGAGGAGCACCTTCCCTTCAGTGCCTTGCTCCCTGCAGCACTGGCTGAAGTAGCCGTGGCTGTTCTTCAGTCCCACCATACTGGAAATGTGAACTGGAAATTATTTTGGTGACATGGAAGCTGAAGCATTCATGTCCTGAAGAAAATAGACTTCAGCATTTAAAAATCTGTTCAGAGTACTGGTAGAGGTCTTGATTAAAGCCTGTGCATGTCGTTGGGGTATCTTTAATTTCGGGGCTGTATCATTTAAGTGGACAGTGTTGGGTGAACTGGTGTGTGTCTGCTTCCTATATGTGTCCACCTGATTTACCTGACCTCTCCTTATCCCCACCTTGCCTTCTCATAATGAAACTACAACAGCTGGGTTGCTGGGGGAAAACCCCTTTTCCTAGAGAGAATATAGAGGTTCCGTGGATTTTCAGAGAAAATGTACGAGCTTCGCTGGCAGGAGAACCGGCCAAGCAAGTCCGCAGTGGATTTGAGATGTTGGCTTTGTGGCTTTTGTCTAGCAGAGCCTGAGCAGCATTTGATGCGTAGACATGTTTTCAGACATTTCGCATGGAGAAGGTGTTGGCAGGTCTGTTGTTAACACCCTTGCCTTTAGGCCAAACTATTGAAAATTCAAGTTCAGCTTGAATCTCATTTCAATGGCTTGGAAGGCTGCAATCTGATGGGCTGAAAAAATCTCATCCAACTCCAGCCCTTATTAGGAGCTTAATCTGAAGCGCAGCCAAAGCCCAATAAGGGAGAGGGCAAAAAAAAAAATAGCAGTAAAATGGAACAAGAAATGTGCATCCAATTTACAGTATTCCTCTGCAACCTTAATTCATCCCCCTGTATACGTTACGATGCCGTTTCTAATTATGGGATTACAAATGGGTTTTTTCCATGGCACCCCTGCCCTTGCTGCTCCTGGAGGGCAGCTGAGGCAGCCTAGTGAAGGATGGGGCTCCATGTGTAGGACCTCAGCCCTTCATAGTGCTGGATTTGGAGGCAAAGGAGTGAGGCAAGTCATGGAAAAAGAGAGGGTAAAGTGTTGGTTAAAGAGACGGGAATTCCTGCTCTGCTGCTGCCGCAGGGCTCGGGGATGGTGCTGGGTAAATTGCTTTTCATGCACAACGAGGGACTTGATTTCCCGGGTCCCCAGGGTGAGGGTTGAGCTGCAGAAGTGCCGAGCGCTCCTGCTGCAGATGATCTCATGGGAAGTTGTACGTCAAACGTTTAAAATGCCGCTCCGTGCTATTTATTTTTTTAAAAGGGAGCTGGAGGCTGATTCTGGAACTGGATGCCCAGAGCTTCTCTGTAACTCTTTTCTTCGGCTATAAACCAGAGGTGTTGTGAACGTAGTTCTCTAGGATTTTATGAAAATAAATTCAGAATCCTTTGAGAAGAATCCCAGTCTGCAGTGGCAAGACGCCTTCATTTTTGCCTTGGAGCAGCACATGAAAAGTGTGAAGTGAAGAGAGCTGAGTGCTGTGCATGCACAACCAGCCGAAACCCAGAGCTGAGTAATTCCTCTCTCGTTGAGCATCTATTCTCGGTTCTAACTGCGTCAGGACTGTGTGCACACGTGGTATGTGGCCATGCTGTAAAGACCCCTGCAAGTGGACCGGATTAAAGCTACAGAGACAGCATATTTCCAGCACATCCTCGCTTTTCAGGGCTTGGCGTCTGTACTGTTTTCTTAATGCAGCCCTTCGGGTTCGGTATGGGATAAATACCAGGAGGGTACAGGCATCACTCTCCAGCAAACAGTAACAAGGAGGAGGCTGAACAGCTCAGTCCTGAAGATGGTAATTCCTTTGCATTTCTGACGTGTAGCATAAAGTGGGAGGTTTTTGGATCATCCAGGAAGTGTGTAGTTTAGGCTGCTAATGCCAGATGTCTGCTTTTGGCTTATCTGAACATGGGTTGAGTTTGATCTTTAGGCTGGACCAGTGGCGTGTGTTGGAGCCTCGCTTGCAGAATAACTCCTTGTGTCCATTGAAGAAGGAGGTCGAGGGAGTTATTTTTTTTCTGTGGTTTTATGGAACTCTATACCGTTGTCTGTCTCCAAGGAAGATGTGACGCACGATGGCTTTGCAGCTATGCAGCTGATGGAGAGGCACATAACTGTGGATGCTGCCACAGGGATGCTCCAGCAAGAGGGTTGGAGAGCCAAGAGGCAGCCAGCGTTCCTCCCCCCCTGCTTCAGTACCCTTTGGACTTTGTTCCAGCTTATCTCCTTCCTCCCAAAATGTGGATTATGAGCTGCAAAGCTCTCTGCAGGAGGAGCAGCAAGAAGACCCCCATGAGAGGTGCCGTTGGGAGGAAGGGCAGCGCTCAGCCCTGCTCCTGCAGGGCTGTGCAAGGGTTTGAGCAGAGCTCGCTTCCATCAGCAGATGTTGTCAGGCATGCACAGGCAAAACCTTGCTCTAATTCAGTAATTATAAAAATTCCTGGCAGAAGCTGTGTGTGACTCAGCTGCAGAAAAATTACTGAAGGAAAAAAAGTTTACAGAATTAGGCTGACTTTAGCACACAAGAAGGGAAGCTGGGGCTTTCTGTAAATCCACTTGCTCGTCCAGCCTTAGCCTACCATGTCTTTTCCTGGAGAGAGATGAGACGGGAGAAGCAGAGCAGTGAAAGCCCAGGAGCTCGTCCTCCCCTGGCCACAGCTCCCTGAGGCTGACGGGAGAGGAGGGATGGAGAGTTCCCTTTCCACTGCCCCGGTGGAGCCAGCGCTCAGCCCCGGAGCTGGCGTGGCTCTGGCTTGGGAAGGAGGGCAGGGCAGCCCCTTCCCTGCCAGCCCTGAGGACGGGAGGAGGCGGCTGCTGCCTGCTCAGCATTTGCCTTTGCCTTTTTCCTCACTGCACACATTGGCACAGGAATCCGAGGAAACCTCACTGGCAGAGGAATCCATGGAAGCCTCAGACAGGTCTTGACTTATCTGCAAAGGGTGTTTGCAGCTCTGTCTCCTAGGGAAGCTGCCTTTTTTTCCCTTTGTAAACATTGGATTTAATTTTATTTTTGTTAAAACCCACATAACTAATTTCCCTTGGAATCTTTTGCAAGCGTCTGCTCTCAGTGTGTTTTGGCCTCGCTGCCCAGTGCTGGTTTTGAATCCCAGTCCCAGTGGTGGGAAGTTTTTAGAATGAATGCCAGTTGTATTTTTTTCTTCAATAGAATCACAGTGTCCGCCTGTGGGTTTTAAGCAAATACCCTTGGTTTTATGTTTTGCTTGCAAGTAGCCAGGATCCAAAGGGTGTGTAAGCAACCACAGAGATTCGGCAGGGATGCAGCACTTCCCTTTTGTCAAAAATGACTGCATTTTTTTTTTTTTTTTGTACCCTAGCATGCACCTCCCTGACCCTGCTGCTGCTGTGCCTGGCTGTTCATCCCCTGCAGCAGGCAGGATCCGTGCCTTTGTACGGGGCTGTGGTGCAGGCACCCAAGGGAGGTGTGTGACAGCCCCAGCAGCGAGTAATTTAAAATCACACCTGGGGAGTGTGGAGTAGGAAACAATCCTGCCTGCTGCCTCTGGGAGTGTGGATGTGTCTTCACTTGCTTGACTTTTCAGATGTAAAGCAAAATGTATTTGCTTGCACTTGGTGCTGAATTTTCTGCCTCCGCCGGTTCTGCTGTGGTCAGCCCCTCACAGGCACATGTGTGTGTCACACTGGCTCTGTTGTTCAGGTGCTTTTCAGCATCTCCATTACAAAATCTAGTTTCAGTAGCACTGAGTTGTCTGCAAAGTTGCTATTATTTTTTTTATTTTTATTTTTTTTAATACACCATTCTCGGAGGAACTTCTAAGAACGCACAGCTCCCCGGTGTCTCCAGTGCAGCAGTAAAAGTGTAGCACTCATCAGCTGTACTTTTTATCGTTCCTTTAGTCAGCAGTTTTCTTTTCCCTTTGATGTAGGTCGCTGTCGGAAAAGAAGTTTGAAGCTTGTTGGATAGGTAATAGCTGATAGATCTTATAAAGTATTAGTAAAGAAATGGGAAGTGAGCAGAAGACTGTGTGGTGGTGGTATCAGCAAGAACACCCAGTGAGAACAGTTGATTTTAGTGTTGGAGAAATGCAGAATAAACTTGTCTTTTGCCTGGGATGGGAGAGGGAAGCAGAAATCCTGCAAACAGGTTTGTATCTGCGTAAAGCTTCCATAACTGAAGAGCTGTCTATATCCTAGGAGAGGCTTTATTTATTCCTTGGAATCCTGAGTTTTTGGAGCATGTGTTGGCCATGCAAACTCTCAGCTTTGCCATAAATCTGTGTTTTGGCAGTGCTTGTCCAAATGCCATATTATCCAGAAAGGAGTAGATAGGGGATTAGAGCAGAATCCTTTGCTATTTATGGACTCCCTTGGGGAATACATTGTAATATTCTTTTTTGAATGGGCTAAAAGGTAACCACAACAACCCAAAGCTGCACGTGCTAAATCTTCCCTGTGGCCCTCCTGTAGATCTGCAGGGGGGATGGAGGGGGATATTTCAGCTTGCAGATCTGAAATAACCTTGTTCTGGCTTTAATGATCTGTCACCTGCTGACTCCCTGGGATTCAGAACAGAATCTGGGACTCGTGCTTATTTATTTATTTAGTTTTACAAACGGGCTGGGTTTGGAGCTTTCAATCTCTCCTTGCCTAAGCAAGCACAGATTTGAAAATCATTAATTTGTTGCAATCTGTGGGAGCATCTTTCTCGTGGAAGTTGCTCATCTTTTCCCCTCTGCCTCGGAACTGCCGTAACCAGTGCGGGTCCTGCGTATCCGGGTGTCCCTGTTGGCACGGAAAAGGAGGAGCAGGCTGGATGCCAGGCTGCCAGATGGAGTCTGGAAATGTTCAGCAAAGCTGCTGGCTCAGGCTGTCCCGATGCCCTTCAGCAAACTGAGCAGCAAGAACTTACCCGAGAAGGGCTTTTCTCATCCTTTTGAAGTTGTCAGTAATCCAAAGTGCCGCCTATTCTGCGCCCAGAATTTCATCTGTCAGGCTCCAGCTCTGCCCAGTGGAGGGAGGAGCTGCTCAACCCTCCTGGAGAAAGCACAGAAGACCAATCCAGCTGTGTTGGAGCTACTGTGAAAGGTTCTGTGCAGGTGGACCTCTTCCTTTGGCTGCTTTCTGGCCTGACTGGGCACCTGGACCCTCAGACACCCCTTCCTTTTCCCACCACCTACAAAACCACCTGTGTAGTTTATAAGGTGCAGAGCAAATGCCATAAATTTCATAACTTGAAGACAAAGTTTTTCTGTAGGGTTGCAGCCGTACAGACCAGCTGGCTCTGGTTTGGTTTCTCAGGGTTTGGGAATTTCCTGGGTTTGGGTGTTTATCCCAGCTGCCCAGCCCCAGGCAGCCCCTGGGGTATTGTGTCTGCAAGGGGGCCAAGGTGTGCTCCTTGCTCACTCCGTGGTGGAGTAGAGCAGTGCAAAGACTGTGAAATGCAGGTTTCTTTTGCAAAACTCTTGATTTCTATTAGGAGCAGTAGGGCTGTTCTTGGAGAAGGGAGAATCTGCTTCGTGCAGGGCTTAACGTGGCCCATTTTTGTGTGTGCTCACTGAGGAACAGCAAAAATCAGGAGCAAACGGATGGCCAGGGCTGCCTTCTCCTTTATGTGCCTGTTTAATTGAGTAATATGCATGGCCTTGCCTTTGTGTTTACCTTGGAGTTTGTTATGACATTGAAGATGGATTTTCCCTGGCTCTTGCACACACAGCATGTAAAACCAACACAGCTCAGTGCACGGTCAGCGTGTGAAGCCTGGTGCAACCCGGGAACTCAGGCTGTACTTGGATGCACCCCATTGACAGCAGCTTTGATGATCCTAGTGGGTCCCTCCCAGCTCAGGATATTCCATGATTCTGTTCCATCATTCATTGCTCAGTTGCACCTCTCAGACTGGGAAGCTCATCTCTTCTCGTGCTTGTAGCCACTTGCGCCGCTTGTCAAACACAGGGGCTTGTTTCAGAGGGGTTTTTCTGGAAATAGGGACATTTGGGAGAAGAGAGACCTCTGAGGTATCTGTATCTTCAGCTGTGGGCCGGGTGAGTTCTTGGTAGCCATGGGGAGGGAGTGTGTCTGCATCTACAGCTGGTTTTGCTGTCTCCTTTTAGTACAAAGCAGTTGCCTCCTAATCTTGGGATGATTTTTGTACAGACTTTTCCTTCAGTTCTCCGTTTCTGAGTCCTTAGTTCCTACCTAGGGACTTGGAGGGCTTTTTTCTCCTGTGCATCATAATTCCTGGGAGATTATGTAATTTATCAATGCTGTCTTGTCAGGAGAGACTTGGAATAAAAGGCTTTGTAGTGTGCTGCTTAGCTGGCTGTATAAACATGAAAGTACCAGGTTTTTAACTGGCTTGCTCACACGGCTTTCCTCTGCAAAGCTTTAGCCAAAACACTCCTCTAGATAAAAGTCCAGGTCAGGCAGAGTTTGTCTGAGAAGGGGTAGAACATTGATCTTTGGTTTAGTTTTATTTCTTGTAACCCTCTCAGTAAGAGCAGGGAATGAGGATAAATTGTTTTCATCTCTCGGCGGTCAAAGATTAAGATGGATGAGGCAGTGGGTTGCCTGGAAGAAGCTGTTAAGTAAGAGCCTGGCTGTGACTCCTCTCTCTTGGACCTTGGGTGAAGCTGACTTTGTGCTTCCTGCTTGCCAGGCGCACTTCCCCACGCTCCTCCTTAAATATCCGAGCTGGTGAGTGATTGCCTTGAGTTTTCTGAGGTCTTTGAACTAAAATAAATGGGAAGGGCTCTGGGAATGAGGCCTCCCATGGGTCACTTGCCTTTCACCTCTGAGCACAGGGGTTCGAATCAGGTGTGGCATTAAATGCACAGGGTTTGGTGCCCCTAAGGTCGGATCCTGCGGAGCCTGCCCGAGCTGCTGGGTGTTTGCTGTAGCTGATAAAGTTCCAAAAAACCCAAGAGTTTTAGATCTGAGCATCATCCCACTGAGTCTGAGTAAAGAAAGAATGAAGGAGGCTTTGGGTAAGAGGCAGCATGGTGTTCCTGGGATTTCAGGGTCTTCGTTTGCCATTCTTTGTGCAAGTTTTCATGGAACAGGAATATATCTCATCTGCATCCCAGATTCAAATGTTCAGGGAGAGGATTCCAGGAAACTCTGACTAACATTCATCCTGATTTGGGAGGGCACAGGAGAGGTGTATCATCTGTGGGAGCAAAGGCACTCTGCTTGTGGTAGGGACTGTACCACAGCATCATCATTCTTTAGGTATTTAATGAATTCTGATTTTGTAACTGGAGTCAGTTCATCACCAAGTTGCCTGTGAGGTTGAAAACGTTGAGGCCCTTTGATAGGGGAAATGTGTGTGCTGGAGCCCCAATATCTTGCCCTGATCATGAGAGAAAAAAGCCCTGTTCGATTTAGGGTGGAAGGTGTTGCTGTCTGGCACCTGGGCACGGCGTAATTAGGGCTCACTTCCCATGGGAGATGTGAAGCTGCCGTGCTGGGACAGAGCAGGAATGGGGCTGGCTCTGCTCTGCCCCACAGCAGCTCCTGTCCCTGCCCTGGAGCAGCCCTCCCTTGGCAAATCCTCCCTCTCTGGTCAGCATCAGACTGGATTGGTGGTCCCTTGTGTTCTGCTCTGAATGCTCAAGCACTGATGGGGAAAGAATGCTGGAGAAATACTCAGTTTTGGGGCTCCCTGAGGTGCTGCAGTAGCTGGAGTTGTTCTGAAGCCCCAAGAGAATTCCCTACAAAACACATGGCTGCTATTTGCTGCTGCTGGAACAGCCCCTGATTGGCACCTTTCATGCTGTCACTCAGTGGGGACCAAAGCTTGAAGAGGCATTTTTACCCTCTGTGCTCTGTACCCCACGCCAAGGGGTTTTGGGGAGGGGAGGTGGTGGGTGCCGGTCACGCAGGACACAGGGCACTGGTGCATGGCAGGGTGGCTGCCTTCCTTCTTTTCCTGCCCTTTGATGTGCTGCGGGATATGTAATGAGCATCTGCCCTCTAAGAGAAAACAGATTTGAGTTCTAAAGTTGAAAAAAGAGGGAGCAATTTTGTTTAATCACTTTCACACAGATCCACAGGCGTTTCTGTAAGAGCAAGCGGCGTCTGGTTCGAGGGCAGCCTTGGCTGCTTTGAGCTCTCCTGCAGCTTCTGCAGTCTCAGGCAGAGATTGATGTTCCAGATGCCGTTCTCAGCCATCGGATCAATGACGTGCTTATTTAGACTTTTCGTTTTTGAAAGGGAAAAACAAAAGTAGATTATACTTTTTAAGATCATCTGAAGTACCAAAGATCTGTGAGGGGTTTTGTTTTGTTTGTTTCCCAGATCAGGGCCCTGCAAATTCTTTCCCTGGTGATGAACACCACTGAGAAAGCAGGAGGTGAGCTGCCTGCCTTGGTACCTGGGTATTCACCCATTCCCTCCCTTCAGCTTCTAGCTACTGCAAGAAATACGGGATTTTTTATTCCAAACACAGAGCATTTGTTTCAAGGAGAAAGTACTTCAATGCAGCAATGCCCCTGTGCCCTGCAAGCTGCACTGGCTGTCCTGGTGTGCACTTTGGGTTGTCTCCAAACTTGGGTATGTGGGAAAATTACTGAGTGACAGGGAAAGTGCTGGAAAAGCTTTGGGGATTTGATTTAAATCTGATGAAAATCAAGGCTGCTGCCTGTTCTCCTCTGCCAGCACCCATTGGGGCGGCTGTAAAAACGGCTGCTGTGAGTTTGTTGCTGTGGTTTTCCAAACCCAGGCTTGTTATTTACCCATTTCCATCTATCCAGCAGTAGTGTTGCCCTCCCAGAGCCCGGTGGTGGTCGGTGTGTTGTTCTGGAGGATGTCACTTGCCAAAGTCCCTGGATTTGGCAGGAGCCTCCAGGAGTCCCATGGGAATGAGAGTCCTTAACCGCTGTCCCAGCCCTTATCTGCTGCCTTGGCTGATGAGCTTTAATTCAGATCACAAATGCTTCATGTTCCTTGGGAGGCCGAGGCAATGTTTGGCTCCTGGCATACCCTGGGGCTGTCCTGGGATGAAAGTCTCTGATGGTGAGCAGTGAAAGCTGCTCGCCAAGAGGAGCAGCAGCATCCTGTCCATCTCAGGATGAGTTTGGCTGCCTGCTGGGATGGACCCTGAACTCCACGCTTGGCTTTTGCTCTGACACGTGGTGTCCGAGCAGACCTGAGGTCTTGGCCAGGGTAGGTGTCACATGTTAATTTTTGTCCATTCAGGTTCTGCTCACAGCGTGAGATACAGAAAAAAAAAAAATCCCACAAAGTAAGCCGGAATTAAGCCACAGATTTTGTTCTCATTAGTGTAAAATCAGAAAATCTGGTGTTACTGATGCCTCTGAGCAGAGAGGGAGAATTAACTCCCGGCGAATGTAAGCAGAGGATACTTAAAAGGCAAATTGTTCACATACTTTCTTTAAAATTTGCATGAGTGTAGCAAAAGGTCATCGAAACTGCAGTCTCCTCCTCAGATCCTGCCTGCCGGTGGCTGATTGCAAGAGCCTGTTGCTAAGTGTTCCTGGAAACGGAATAAAGATGAAGCAAGATAATTGAACAAGAGGAGGGAGAGGAGGGGAAGAGCTTGGAGCTCTCAGCGGAACCGCAGGGCTGCCAGAGGAGATGAGCGTGTTGGAGTTTGACTCGGTGGCTGCATTCCATCAGTTCTGACCCAGGGGTGGGGAAGGGGTGACTGAGCCTGAAGCTTCATGGCAGATCCTTGGAAAAAGTCACTTGGACACAAGTGGATGATTTGCTTGCGTTTCCTGTGGCTCATCCAGCTCCAAACACGTGAATTCCTAGCACTGAGGCTGGAATGGGGATGGGAAGATAGACTGTGCTCCCACGGTGCTTTTCCTGGATAAAATCTGTGTTCCTGCAGCATGGATTTAGTTACCCTGGGATCATCTTCTGGACAATTCAATAATCACAGAAAACAACAGGATAAAACAAGAATGCAAGCAGACAAATCCAGAGCTTGACTAAGGCAGAAACCTTCAACTCCAGGTGATTTGAGGGGTGTTTTCTGTCCATCTCAAGTCAGGCTTCCCTCTGAGAAACAACTGATGGTGGTTTTGTGTGTTGCAGAATCAAATAAACCCCAGTGCAGCTCCTTTTTATTGCCGAAAAGACAAGGAAGCAAAACTTCCTGCTTAACTCTGGTCTTTTTCTAGTTGAAGCTCTTGTAAAAACACCAGGCTTTCTCCAACTCCATGGATCTATTTCCAGTTTTAGTAACTGTTTCTGGAGTGATTTTTATCATCCCAGAGCATTTTACAAACTGAATATAGTAACAGCTGAAATACAGCCCCATCTGAGGAGGGTTGCTGCCAGCGCACAGAAGTTTTCAGCATGTTATAAAAGAGCACACAATTTGCTTTTTCTTTGCCGAGAATCTCCCTTATTCTCAGCAAAAACGTGAGGTATCGCTCCAGCCCTCTGTGTCACCTCCTGCTTTGCTCTTGACTCAGAGACTCAGTGGCAGAGCTGGTGCTGGGTATCCTTGGCTCGCTGAATCCTGTGGTCTCCGAGCCTCCCCCTCCAGCTGGGGCTGGCTGTCAGCAGAGGGAATGAACACACTGCATCGTATCTGACATTCTGAACACCCCCGTGGGATTCACGTTTCATCAGCTCCTGGCAGCAGCTCCTTGCTTCTCCATGACGGTCTGTGCCACGCTCGGGGTGGCAGGAGGGACACGGTGGCCGAGCCTCTCTCACACCAGTGTTGTGCCTTCATCTGTGTGCTGACCACAGGCTCTCGCCCCTTTGGAAAACTCTACAAAAGTGGAGTTTTGACCTTGCTACTGAGTTTTCACTGTCCCTGTTCATCTTCCTAATTGGTTTGGCTGTTGCACGACACCTTGAAACGAAGAAGAGGGAGTTGCAGGCTGCTGTCCCATTCCTCCCCGGTCGATGGCTCTGGAGCTGGGGGCCTCCTGGGGCTCGGTGCTGGGTTTCGGGGACGGATCGGGTTCCCCCGCTTGCCCTGCACCTGCCTCACCATGTGTGTGTGTCATAAACCCCTCGGCCCTGTCTGCCGGCCCCATACGGGTTGTCCCTCCCCTTCCTCTGTGCCCAGCCCACACCACAACTCTGCTCCTTTGCCTGCCCCTCCATTCCCCGTTCCCCAGCCTTGCCGGAGCACGGTGTGATGGAAAAGCTGCTCTGCAAAGGAGTGGGTGAAGAAATGGCTTCTCCAACTTCCTACCTGCTGATTTGTGCTGCAGTTGAGGTGTTGGTGTATCTGAGCTCTGGGCAGCTTTATTCTGCCCTGGTTTTAATGCGTGCGGGTGATTAATTGCAAACGTGGGACTCTCGGTGCCATTTTCCCATTTAGAGATCATTGGCTGGGGCAGGCTTACATTTCCCACCTCTCTGCTGAGGGGCTGAGTGTCAGTTTGGGGAGCAGGAGGGAGAGGAGAAGTGCTCAGCAGGAGAGCATTTTCCAGCAGCCTGTGTTACATCTGTCCTGCCCGTGTCACGCGTCACTGGGATGCTCTTCCCCGCGGGGCACCCAGTGCTGGCTCAGGCCAGCACGGCTCTGGGGCTCAGCTGTGCTGGTGAAGTGTGATAGGAGGGCACAGAAGCCCTGAAAACACGTCATCATCATCAGTGGTTTAGCCCAGAGCAGTTTTGGTGGTGTGATGTTTGCTCAGGATGGACTTGGAAGGAGAAAGTCCCCATGTAGCTGCTCGGGGTCGGCACAGGCTGTGGGATCCCTTCCACCCCAAGAGCCGAGGAGAAGCGGGATAACTCGGAGCTGTCACTGGCAGGGATTGCTCTTTCCAGCTGGAGCTTGAGAGCACCTGGCTCTGGTTAGTTCCTGGCATATTTTGCTCTGTGGTTACAGAGTGAATCCCTTGAGCTGTGCCGCCCTCCCGAGCTGTGAGCAGAGCCTGTTGCATGCAAAGCCCAGAGCTGCCCCCGCAGTCGGGGCTGTGGTTGTGGCCTCTGTAGCTCTGCAGCTGTGTAACCTTTGCATGGAAATCCTCCTTGGGTTGCAAACCAGGAGTGCTGCCAGACGAGATTGAGTGCTGTCGGCTCTGAGATGCCGAGATGGATGCAGCTGTAGGGAGGGCCAGACCAACCAGTGCCTCTCCTGAGATCAGCTGGAGAAAAGTGGCTGCCTTTGAACAGTCTGAGTGTTCGCAGTGATGCGAGAGCTGTGTTGAGTGGAGGTTTTTGTGAGGAGGATTCGATGGATGAGCTATTGCATTTCAAAAGGTGCTGTGGAAAAGCAAATTTCCCATCCACCCAGTGGGTACCTCAGCAGCAGTGGGCACAAGAGGGTATCTGAGATGTCTTGATAGTTTTACGGGAATCTTTTGTGTAGCTGGCCTGGGGGATGTCCCGGTGCTGGCTTGTCACTGCTCAGGAGGCTCCTGGCTGCGGCATCCTGGAGCCCTCACTCCCCAGGGTGTGTTACAGTGCTAACAAATACCCCATTGTTTTCCAGGATTTTGTTGGTCTGATTGTGTAAGGTTCCCTCTCGGATTAACCACTGAAAACAAAACAGAAACCCCACTAATACCTCATTGTGTGCATTAAACAAAACAAAACAAAAAAACAAATCCTGATTTCCCTGCTGATTTAAAAGGCTTTTGTGTTTGGTGGGAACTCTGTCTAAACTCAAGGCTTTTCAGAAGTGTTTGTTTCTTAATGATCCGGGATTGCAAGGTGTTTGACCTTGAGATTACTGCCAGCACTCAAGTGAACAGTAGCAGCAAAGGCAAAGGCAGTGGGTAGGAAACCCGTGTTCTGGCAGCTGTCCCACTTCCAATGACAGATGAGACATGGGACCAAGGGAGGCCCTGAACTCCAATTCAACATCCCCGACTCCCACCCCACCCCTCGCCTTTCCTATAAACAGATGGAAAAATATCCCTTCCCCATAGAGAGACAGAAATTGTTATTTTTTCTTACTGCCTTTGTGTTTACATAGCTATTTCTTACTCAGCATTAGTCATTTGGGGGAGTAATTTATAGGGGCCCTGGATGATGCACTTCTACATGTGTCTGAAATTTTTCCCACATACACTTTAACTCCCTCTGCCCTCACTGCTTTTTGTGTGTTTGCAGAAAGAAAAAATGTTTATGAAATACCTTGCTCGTGTGCAAGCCCCCTTTTAAGAGGTAAAGCAAGGTGTGCTCATGGAGGAAAAAAACCCATTTATTGGAAATACGTGGAGGTGTGTTTCCTCGTCACGGGTGCAATGCTGCATCCTTAAATTCTGTATTATCTTTGGGCTGTTGAATACAATTTGAGAAACACTTGAAAAAAAAGATGTTTGTAAAAGACATCCTCACGGTGTTGATAGACCAGCCTGGTGGCATCCTCCCTGCTTGATTTCCTGCCTGGGCTGTTATCTGTATGTTTAGTCAAATGCTGCTTCCTCCTGATCCTGGGATCAAATGGAGCTGCCATCCCAGCACCTCTTTGAAACCTGCACACGTAAAACAACCGGGGCAGCTCCCTCACGTCTGCTGTGGGCCCTGGGGCTTTGCTCTCCATAGATCATGTTAACTGCTCTTCAGCTCTGCTCAAATTAAATGTTTTCCTATCAGATGTGGGCTGCGGAGGATCCAGCCTGTCAGCCTGCCTGTATGTCAGGGGGAGAGGAGCCAGCCCTAAGCTGCCTTGCCCTCAAATAAAACGCTCAGCTCGCAGTCCCGTGGATGGCACAGCCCAGGAAATTGCAAAGAACAACATCCAGCGCTGGGGTGGTGAGAGGAAGAAGATGGGAGGAAACGCCAGGACATGAGGTTGGGCTGGCCCAGGTCCCTCATCCCGGGCCTTTGGCTGTGGAGCTCCTCGGGGGAACAAAGAGCAGCCCTTGGCTGGTGGCCACCGTGCCAGAAACCCGCAGAGAGGATTTCCTTCCGCTTCACCTCCAAACCTTCTGCTGCTGTGCTCCCTGGTCGGGAACAAAAGCCCAGGGTCGCAAGCTGGCTCCTGCCAGGGTCTCCCCAGCAGCTGTGGGCTGGTGTGGGCAGCCACAAGCTGGACCGTGCTGTGCCAGTCTCCCGCCGTGGAGCCGCAGCAAGGAGAGGATGGAAGTGACAAGCAGAACTTTTGGGTTGATTTTTTTTTAGTTTTTTGCTCGCACTGGATCGTATTGCTGGAATGTCCACAGCAGGTGCTGCTGGGCAGAAGGCCAGAGGAAACTGGTGCTAAGGTTGGTTTTAACTGGGCTTTCAGCCATTGCAGGCAGCGTGCACACAGAGGGGAGCGATGGGATCCATATGGACCAGCAGCCCCACTGCCCTGCGCTGTCCGTCTCAGCTGTTCACATCAATCTTGTTTATTACAATTCCAAATCCTCCCTCCTCAGCTCATTAACGTTCCCGGAGCAGACATCTCTCTCACCATTGTATTTTGTAATTAGATTTTGATTTACTTTCAGAGAGAAGCAGCAGCACAATGGACATTAATTTATCCCAAGCCTCGCTCGATCTCCTCCGTGTCATGGGGTCAGACCTTGGCGTGCACCATCTGCTCTCCCCCCACTACTTTGGCTGTGTGTCGTTCCCTCACCGTGTTCCCCTTCTGCTGAGGGAGTTCCCTGATGCACAAAAGAAAAAGGAGCGACGAGGGAGGGCTGGAAGAGGAGCCTTTGCCCAAGCTGAGCTTGAATCGTAGGGACAGGCGTGAACTAGATTTAAATCGACAGGGAGAGGGAGCAGCCTGTTGTCTGCAGAGCCTGGGTGGCCCCTGGTGCTTGTAAACCCTTTAAGGCACGATGTAAAAGCTGCAGTTTAACGCTGTCAGTGAGCAAGGACAGAGGGGTTCCCGCAGCGCTGCAGCACTGGGGATGGCCATGGATATCTCATCAGCCTGGAGCTGCTCTGTGAGGCAGAGCTGGAGGCAGAGCTGGGCACTGGGCTCTGCTGGTCCCTGCAGCCCTGGACCCAAGGGCACTTTTCCACCTGAGTGCTGCTCGTGTGTTCCTCAGACAGACTTTGTGTTTCAGCCTGTGGCTCTTGAAAGAGAGACCAGCAAGAGCTGAGCCCGTGCTGTAAAGGAAACCCCTCTGTGCTCTCCCGTGGTCACTCATGGGGCTGTTGGAAGGTGGAATCTTTCCAATGCCTCACCAGAATTCTCCAGACCCTTGAGGGTATTGCCTCGAAGAGCGAATTTTTAGAAAAGTAGCTTTACATTTGTTTTAGTAAAAAGCAGCAGCCATCCACAGCAGGAACACGTTCATTTTATTGCTGCTTTTGAATGTTTAAAGTGGCTTTGTCTGTCGCTGGTCGGGGTGGAAATGTGGGTTGCAAGATGAGTAGAGCCAGTGTCTGCCCTCTGCATCTCTGGGCAGAGTCAGCTCCACATGCTATGGAAGAGGGAAGCGTGAGAGCTTTTATGGTCCAGTTTCGCACAACAGCAGAGAAATGCAGCCCCCAAGGAGGGTGGGAGGACCACGTTCCCAGCAGCCAGGGCTCTGTGCACTGCAGGCAGTTGTGCTTTATCTCTGCCAGCATTCACCGCTGCAGCTCAGGATTTATGTGAGCGAGTGAATACGACCAGGACTGATAAATCAATCAGCACGACCAAAAATAGCGCCCGGCAGCTGTTGGAAGTGGGGGATCCCTTCCCCACCAGAATGAGCGGAGCAGGAGGGGATTTCATCCGCCCCGGCCGGGTGCCAGCCCTGCGCAGAAACAGCCGTGGGCTGCTGGGGAGACCTCTCGTCTGACACCTTTATCTGGAAAAATTACTGTGGCTGTCTGCAAACGTCTCCCCAGCCTCTCAGCCAGGAATTCCCAGTCACCAGGATGAGGGGAATAACGGAGCCAGGACCGGTGGGGAGAGCAGCTTTGTGCTGCTGCAAGGCTGATGTCTGGGGATCGCCTCAGCCCTCAGATCACGAGTGATCTCTGAAAGCCTCTCACAGCTGGCTGTGGATGGAGTCATGGAGGGAGCCCAGGGCTTGTGGTTTCCAGGACAGCGTGGTGATGCTTTTGTGCAGGGATAAAGTTACTGGAGGAATCTGGTGACTCTGTTTTTTCCACTGGACGGCTGCACTAAACCACCTGCACAGGAGCCAGGGAAGTCTCTGTAAGGCTGCTCAGCCTGCACGGAGTCTTGTGAGGGGCTGTATTGCCTCAGTCCTTCTCCAGCGGGTGTCCTGGGGTGAGCAGTGACTGCAGCAGGCCTGAACCAGGAGCGAAGGGCGCTGCGAGAGGATCAGCTGCTTTCAGGCTGAATAGTCCATAGATTATTTCCACATCTGTGTTAGCTTTGGCTTGATCCTACAGATTTGCAACAGCTGTTGGGAAGCGGAGCAGAGATCCCCTCTTTAAATGGATGATCAAATCCTTAGAGTGTGTGGAGTATGTTATTTCTATGTCATCCTCTTCACGGCAGGAAAAACAGCTTTTCAGAGTTGCTGAGGCAGCACTCTGCCCTGCTGCCTGAGCTATCATCCCATCAGCCCGCGGTCTCACAGCAAGTTGTAATTTGCTTTCTGCATCCCACACCCAGCCTGACACAGAATCCTTTGTGAGGTGTGTGGTTGTGCAGGTACCCATACCAGGGATGCCTTTTTTCTCCTGGATTTCCCTTTCTGCATGGACCACAACCAGTGGGTGTAAGCTCGACTTGTCCCCTTTGCAGAACCTTCCCATGTGCAAATCGCTGGCATTTTACCCTGAGAAAAGCTAACTAGTGCAATAGTTTGCCACCAGACAGGTTGGGTCATCCCAGTGGTTTTAGGTGGAGATCAGATGTCCTGGCTGGAAGCTGTAGTTTAGGTGCAAAATAGTGGCACAGCGTGGGAATCCCATTGGGAGCTGTCTTTAGCTTGGCTAAAGTGAACCAGCCCGTTTCCTATCAAGGTTCTGCTCTTGCAGGTCAGACCTGCAGTAAAAGTAGCCATCAGGCTTCCTTCCCAAATGTCTGAGAGGCTCTGGAAAGGCTGGAATCTGGCTGATGAGGGCCAGGGTGGTGGGAATTGTGGTAGATCCTGGCACTCCTCCTGCAGCGCGTGCGTTTCTCATTCCCCATCAGCTTTCCTGGCGCACAGGGGAGTCATCAAACCAAACTACTCCCACTTTAAACAGCACATTCCTGGATGGAATTAATATGGTTAGTGCATCGAGACCACTAACTTCTAATTCAAGGCTTTTATAACAGGCTTCAAATGGCAACCCAGTTCCAGTTGCTTTATATGCAGTTGTTGTGTTTGTCCGTTGGTGGTGTGTGATGGGTTTCAGTGATAACCCAGGCAGCAAATCTGTTAAAAATAGGAAGTGCTGCTCTGAAAAATAGGAAGTATGAAGCTGTGAAACTTGGTTTGGTGTTACCTGGGCCAGTGGGTTGTGCCTGGGAGCCTTTGCACAGGTGCAAGGTAAAACCTTTCCGTTTGAATTGCTTTTTCTCGTTCACCCAAGGTGTGACTGAGTGTGACACGATGTTCTTTAGGTTCAGGTCTCAGAGCGCAGTGATGGACATGCTCCCCCAGCAGCAACAGGTGTCACGTTGACCTCTTTTGATGCTTTTTGACCCTTTTGACACACACCTGTCTTCGTGCTTGCGTGAAGCATTCTCCTGTGGACCCTCACTGATGAGTTAGAAGTGGCAGCTCCCGATTTCATGGGGACAGAGTGTCTGGATTGCAAATTGCCCGTGCCATGGATGTCTGGGAAGCCAAGACCATGCCTGCAGTTTGGGTCCAGTGGGGCCTGATGGTTTACACATCCTGAGAAGACCCAGGACCAGCTGTTGGCAAGAGTTACCACATGTGCTGGACCTCGTAGACTGCCTGGAGCCAGCCATGCTACGCTTGCTCCAGTGCTTCGAGCAGGTTTGGTTTGGTGTTTTCCCCTTACCTGGGCTGTTCCAGCCCCATCCCTCTGAGCACAGCGAGTCTGTGCAGCCTCTTGGCTCCGAAGTGCAGACCCTGCTGCTTCCCCAGCCAAGCAAAACTGCCAGGACCCGGCCTGATGCCCTGGGGGAGCTGCTTCTGTATACAAAGGACTTGGCAAAATGAAGTGTAATGTAAGCAACTATTTAAAGAGAACGATCCTATTGCTAGTTGTAATTTCCTTATTGTTTGCAGCACCCTGTTAAATGCCTGTGATCCTTATAAAGAGCTTTCCCCCACCCTTTAAACTTCACAGAAGTGGGTTTTACCTTCTGTGGTTTGAACACCATCATTGTGAGGGGGTGGTTTGCACTGAGTACAGTTTCTTTATTCTTTTCATGCCCGAAGCCATTTGGTTTGTGAATCCATTAATGTGTCTGTTGGAAATGGAAGGCTGGTGGGTGGGACACAAAACCTTGCCTCTCTCTATGTCCCCAGATCATTCCCATCTTGGGAAATTGCCTCTCTCTGCAAATCAGGGACAGCGATCTGCAGAGTTCTTCCTCTGGAAACACGTGGGTGCAGTTTCTCTGAGAGATGCTGGTGGAAGCAGCAGCACATCGTGTGATGGTTTCTCTGGCTCTCGTGCTAGCTTGGCACTGGTGGGCCCCTTCTGTGCTTCTCCTGTGTCTGGGCTTTATTCTCCAGACTGGAGCACGCTGTAAACACACGGAGCCCGAGGGGCTTTGCAGAGCAGAGCTTGATGTTAGGGGAAGGCAGAGATTAGTTTCCTTCCCCATTTGGCTCTTGGTTATGGTTTGGCTTTTGTTTGAGAGTTTGATAATTCACCGCTGGGCCGTTTGGGTTGAAATGCTTGGAGAAATGTAAAGAAAATGAGGTGATGGCAGCAGCTCCTCCGTGCGTGGTGGGGAGAGCGGCTCTGCCAGCCCACACCTGCAGCCTGGGCTGTGCCAGCAGCTGTCGTGGTCCTGTTCCTCCTCATCCCAGCCAGCTTCTGTGCATGAGTTAAGCTCTAAATTATCCTGTGCCAGAAGCATATCCTGGGGATTGCGAGCCCAGGAGTGTGTGACACCCAGAGCACTCTGTCACCGCTGTTGTGCAGAGCCGAGCTCGCTGCAAAGCGTGGTGACCAGCAGACAGGCCCATCCAGACTGGGATGCCCAAAACGTGGCCATCAGCCTGCAAAGCTGGCACTGCAGGATGGATGAGCTGGGCCCCCAGGCTGATGTCAAAGCCCTTAATCAGCTCCTGGGAGCAAACCCGGGAAGCTCCAGTTGCAGAAGAATAATTTTTTTGTGTGTTGGCCTTGTGCTCAGCCTGGCTGTGTTTTGGCAGGGGTTGCTGGTTTGTTTAATGAACATGGAAGTGGGAGGGGAGGAAACAGCCAGGGAAGCATTACAAATTGCTTCAGAGCAGTGGCATTAAAAGAATTTGTGCTTAGCATGTCTTCTGAACAAAGAGCTCAAAGCATGGCAAGTATTATCCCCATTTTACTTGCAAAGAGGTAAAAGCAGGAGGAGGAGAAGCTTTGCCTGTGCTCATGGGCCAGCCCACAGCAGGTGTGAGACACATGGGGGTCTCACCTGAGGTCCTGAGGGGATGGTGGTGATGGTGAGGGTCTCTGTGGGCACTGGCCCAGCAGCTCTTCCTCACGTTCCTTCACGCTCATCCCTGAAGCACCAGCTCTGTTTCTTTGCTCACCTCTGACCTCTGCTCTGAAAGATGCTAATGCTCCAAAATCTTCCTCTTCACGCTGCCAAGTTTACCTTCCTTATCTCCCCTCCCAATCTTTTTTTACAGCTGAAGCTGTGGAACAAGTACAGAGTCTCCAACATTCCTTCCCTAATATTTATCGATGCCTCCACTGGGAAGGTGGTTTGCAGGAACGGCCTCCTGGTCATCCGAGATGACCCTGAAGGTAAGACCTGGAGTCCCCTGTGCCACAGAAACATGGGGACACAGCTGCCTTTTTATTCCAGTTCATTCTGAATGGCCTGGAGGGGAGGGAACAAAGAACTATTGTCGTACTTAACTATTCAAAGCACTGTGCTATTTTCGGCGTAAAATTTTCTGCATCATTCCTGCCAGATCTTGCGTTTTGGTTTTGCTTACTGAAAAGAACAAAGAATTTCCCTCCAGGATTTTTGTCTGGAGTGCTAATGAGGAAAAGGTTAGGCTAACTGAAACGTGAAGTTTGGATTTTTCCCTGATGGAGGCACATGGACAGACAGAAGGAGGGCCCAGACTTTCCATACCTTGGGAGCAGAATCCTTCCAGAATACTGAGTGGGACTTTTATCACTGGCATCACACTCAGGTTAATGAATTTCGCATTATTTACAAATTAAAGCGAAAAATACTACTATTCTCCTTTGCTGAGGTTTGCTGTGCTGGGAGTTGATGCTAAATCTATCTTGTTCCAATTTGGAAAAACCCAAATGAGCCAAATGCGTGCCCTTACTCGCAGACCCTGCAGACCCATCAGTCATCTGCTGTAGTTGTCCATCCATTTTTTTTGTTACGGGCTCACTGTTTCTTGGTGCAGTAAATGCTGAGCACGGTGACAGAGCCTTTAGTTCCGTGGCAGGAGCTGTGCAGCAGGAACGTGTTGTGGCCTGAGCCATCTGCGGTGTTTCCTCCTCTCTGGCTGAACACATGGATGGATTGCTCTGGGAGCTGGCAGCAGATGATTCAGAGCATGTTTGTGTGTACACACACAGCTTGCTTTGGGGTGCAGAGAGTTAGTGTAAGATATATAGAGAGGTAGATGGATGTAAACACGCCATCTTTTACATATATATAGCTAAGGTTTATAAATAAAGACATGTATGAATATGTGTAGGAATATATGGTTAGTATCAGCATAAGGGGCACAGTCTGACTGCATTCCTGAGCACGTACCACCTTGCCCTCTCTTGCTAAAATAAACACTGTTGATAAGGAAAAGATGCCTCAGCAGGCACAAAACCAGAGCAGGCTTTGTCAGGCTGAAGGTGCTTTGCCTCGGGTGCAGCTTGCCTGAGAGAGAGAGGTGACCCTGGCTGCAGTGCAGAGCTTGGCTTCCTCACCTCAGGGCAAGGGTGTGGTGGTGCCTGACAGCTGAGGTGTTCTGCAGCCCCCTTGGATGGGAATAAACCCCGGTGGGGTTTCTCAGACAGGATCCCCTGTATCCTTGCAGAAGGTGGGATGGTTTTCCTAGTGGAACTTTCTGAAACTGTAAAAGCTGCTTATGCATGTTACTGTCTTGTGTCTTCTTTCCACCCCTATCCTGACCCCTCCCCAGGTCTGGAGTTCCCTTGGGGGCCAAAACCCTTCAGTGAAGTTGTTGCTGGGCCTCTGCTAAGGAACAATGGGCAGACACTGGACAGCAGTGCCTTGGAGGGCTCTCACGTTGGGGTCTATTTCTCCGCGCACTGGGTGAGTGGGAGGTGCTGTGCAGAGCAGTTGGAGTGGGCTCAGGGAGAGCAAAGACCCTGCTTTGGTTGGTGCTGAAGAATTTAAGATGCTTTGATCATCAGCATTGCAGTGGCCTGTCATCCTCAGCTGGCCCTATAAGGGGGAGAGTGGTCAGGTTTTGAAAATGGAAGGGGTTTTGTTGGTAACTTACAGACCATAAACCCCAGCCACGTTCAGGCACTGCAGCAAAGATGAGGTCACGCCAGTTCATGGTCACTGGGTCACCTGGCCCTGCTGGGTGTGGGACTGGTCCCAAGGGGGAGACAATGTCCTTATGCTCGTGTTTTGCAGTGCCCGCCATGCCGGAGCCTCACGAGGGTGCTGGTGGAGTCCTACCGGAAAATCAAGGAGGCAGGCCAGAAGTTTGAGATCCTCTTTGTCAGCGCAGACAGGTGAGGCAGCACTCACACCCCGTGCAGGCAGAGAAGTTTGGCTCTGGTATCAGAAAGGCTGCCCGAGTCCTTTCCCTCTGCCCAGGGGGGAAGTGCAGAGTGGGGTCAGCAAGAGCAGGTCTGTGCTTCACTTTGTGTCTTGTGGCTCTGAGGTCTGAAGGATGCTCGAGCTGCTGCTGTCACCATGGGTTGGCATCCAGATGCCCTGGAAAGTTTGAAATATTTTACTGGGGAAAAATAGACCAGGGACGACTTCTTGAATTTGGTCTGACTCTCTCCCAACAGCACTTACTGGTGGGTTTTGGTGAAGGCATAAAGGGCTTTGCAGGCCAGGTTTTTAATGAGGAAGGAGCCTGGCAAGTGGAGGGCTCTGCATGCCATGCCCTGTTCCCCTTTCACAGGTCAGAGGACTCCTTCAAGCAGTACTTCAGTGAGATGCCCTGGGTGGCTGTGCCCTACGCTGACGAGGCCAGACGGTCACGCCTGAACCGACTCTACGGCATCCAAGGTAGGAAGGGCCACACTGAGGCACAGATCTCCTTTCCCCCCTCCTTTTGGTGAGTATTTGTAATGTCTCCTCTTGTTTAACTAAACGAAGAAAACAGCGAAGCAAAGCCCAGTGCCCCAGGCAGAGCCGCTTCATGTTTCTGCTCTCCACAAACTCACATTCCTACCACCTGCCAGGCAGGCTGTTAGTTGAAACAGGACTTCCATAAACAACCTAATTCTTCCTGGAAACTTGGAAGCTGTTTTTGGCTTGGATGTTTTTTGTCTAATTACTGATTTATTTATTTTTGCTTTTTCTTGAAGGTTTAAATTTCATTTTCTTGCTGGTTTATGTACTGCAAAGGCAGGCCATCGTTCTGTGCAGGGGCTGAGGAAGATGGCATCTGGTTTATGTTAGTGACATGAATTACAAAAGAGAGAGTGTTTGATGTAAACCACGGCCTTGCTTTTACTGTACGTGCCAGTGCCAGAATTCCAGCAGCCCTGGCTGCTCGTAGGGGCAGGGAGAGACTCTGCATGTCTGGATGGCTTCAAAGAGTCACGAAGATGATAAAAGCTCACAGCAGCCTTCCTAGGGGCTGGCACCTTGTTCCAGCAGGGGACAAACTGCATCACAGAGGTGTGCAAGGTGGCTGGCTGGTGAGATCTCGTGTACGTACAAATAGTTTCTCCCTGTGGTTAAAGGGTCTTGCTGCAATGTGGCTGCTTCTCATCTGTTTCTGTGTTAAGCCATAGAATCATAGGATATGCCGAGTTGGAAAGACCCATCAGGATCATAGATCCAGCTCCTGGCCCTATGTAGGACACCCAGCAATCCCACCCTGTGCCTGAGAGCTTTGTCCCAATGCTTCTTGAACTCAGGCAGGTTTGGTGCTGCGAACACTTCCCTGGGGAGCCTCTTTCAGTGCTCAGTCACCCTCTGGGTGAAAAAATTTTTCCTGATATCCAACCTGAACCTCCCCTGACTCAGCTTCGTGTTGGCCAGGTGGGTGCAGGCTGGCAGAGTGTCAGGGTGGCCTGCAGGGAAGGAGGAGTGTTCCCAAAGGTGGCTGAGGGCATGGGAAGAGTGACAGGAGAAATAATCCCTCCCTGGGGTCCTCTCCAAACACCCCTTGTGGCGTGAGCTCACGTGCTGCCACTGAGCTCTGTTCCCTGACCTTAGCCCAAGAATAACCATTTGCCTGCTTTAAACAGCCATCACTTTGCTGCTTAATGACCTTCCCATGAGGCAGGAGCTTTCCAAATTCATCCGTTTTCTCCCCGGCCTGCTCACAACCCTCTCCAGTGCTGGTTTCAGCCGAGCGCTGCAGGACTGCTGCCAGTTTCACTGGGACTTTCTGTAAATAAGGTGTCCAGACATGGATACTTGAGCACCAGGCATGCTGTAGTCAGGGAAACAGTGACAACAGCTTTCCCTCCAACTCCAGCTGCTGCCTTCTTAAAGGTATCTCTCTTTGTTGTGTGCCGACCTGAAAATGTAAATATTGGCTGTTCCCCTGCACGCCAATCCCTTTCTGCGCCCAGGTAGCTCCCGTGTTATTCCTGAATCTCAGCTCCGTGCAGACTTTGGGGCTGCCTGCCTGTTTGCAGTCAGGCTTTTCACACCAGCTGGAACAAAAGCTTCCTGCAAACAGAGCTGGATGTCGTGGGCTCTGCTCATCGCCACGCGTGGTTATTCCACCTAAATGAAAAATCAGATCTGTGTAACCTCGTCTGCCTTTCCCCACAGTCATGGTTCTGCTGCTGCCTCTCTGAAAGCTCTCTTTGGAGCTGCACCAGTGATCAGTGAGAGTGTCCAGGTCACCATCCTGGTGCTTGGGTTGTGAGCACAACGTGAGGAGGTTTCCCGCTGGTTTTCGAAGGCTGGGTACTGAAACAACAGAAGAGCTTGTCTTCCCTGTCTGCTTTAAGTTCCTGAGTGGTGGAAAGCAGCAAGAGAGTCAAATCTCTTGTTGTTTTAGTCCCGTGTTGGCCCCTACAACATTTAAAAACTCAGTATAAAATGTAAGTTGAGTTACTGGCCTTTATTTGGGTTTACTTGAATGCCTCTATTCATAACTCATGTGCAGTCAGAGGCTGTACCATACCACCTCCAGTAAATTGCTTCTGGTGCAGTGCTGTTCTGAGAAAGAGTCATGTCTTGTGTTGTGGCTGCTTAGAAATAATTCCCTTTTGTGCAGGCAGCTCCCAGTCCTGCCTTGGATGAAATCCCCTTAGCTCTCCTTCCAATGGGATGGGGAGCAGTGATAAACTTGATGCTTTGATAGGAATCATCCCTTGTTGTTGTGTATCTCATGAGACCTTTTGGGTTCCTCAGTATTCCCCCTGGACTCTGTGGTGTCTCTTTGGGATTTGCAATGCCTTCCAAAACCTGTTGTTTCTTCCCTTCCCCGTGCTTTAGCCCAGACACCCACAGGTCACTCTCACAGCCTGGAAATCACTGTTACAGGGGATTCCTGGAGCTTTCTTCTGAAAAAGTGAGAAAACAGCAGTAAAATGCACCACCTGTCCTGTGGTTGGTGTGGGGTTTGCTTCACGTAGATTGCGATTGCTGACCCGACAGACTTCATGCAGATGAGATTTCCATGTCGGGTGTGGGGTTCAATATATAAATATGTAAATGCCTTGCCAGGTTCGGTAACAAACCATTTGGCCCCTGTGTTTTCGTAAAATGCTGGCCCCGTGGGAGCCAAATCCATTTTCTAGTGCATAAAATCCACCCAAGCCTGTCTATGCTAATTCTCATCCAAGCTTATACAATATTCATTGCAGTGTCTGATCGCTGATTCTTCTTGATAAGTAAATTCTGGTGTTATGACTTAAGGCAATTACCAAATCCCCCAAAAGGCACTAAAATAACAAGTAAGTGGCTGGGACGAGTGGAAAGGGGGAATTTATTTGGGTTAGCAGGTGTGAATAACATTAAGGATGGTTTCCCTGGTCCTGCAGATCTGTGTCCCCTGAAAGCAGGGTGTGTCTTTTAGGGAAGTAGTCACAAAGGTCACCTGAGAAGGCGGGGATGTGAATTATCTTTAAAAATACTCTGTTTTCTGATTCAGTTTTTTATTTGCAGTTGGAGGTTTGATGGCTGGGTGTTTGGGGGGGGGGAGGGGCCATCTGCATATGCAAATTAAGCGAAGTCTAAAGGAATGCTTTGAATAGGGGATGAAATCCTTGATAGCTGCAGAATCACAGCGATCTGTGTCTAAATTGGGCCCTTAATTTTCCCAGATCAGCAAAGCTCATTTGAAACCTCTGCCTGGGAGTGCTGCGTCGCTCAGGCTGATGACCTGAGAGTCTCTCGCCTGTACCTCATGGAAAATGGATGGAAAAGCAGGCGTTTGGGGTGGGGTTGGCGATGGTCAGTGGATCAAGACCCGAATCCTGCCTGCTGCTGAGCACCGAGTGCTTCTCCTGGTGTCAGTAGCACTTTGTGCCTGTAAGGGCAGGACCAGCGTGAGATTTCCCAATTCCTTCCAGTCTGTTTAACCCATCCCTGCCCTGGGGCTACGTCGAATTACCAGCAGGTAATGAATAAGCCTTTTTGTGATACAAAATGGTTTTCTTGGCGTACCCTTAGGATCTGCAAGCGCAGCCATTGGGCGGGTTCCTGCACTGCTGCTTAGCACCAGCCCCAGCGCAGGCAGGAATGCGCCGGGCTGGAATGACGGGAATGCGGCCGCTGGCCTGGACCTGCAGGCAGGCTGGGACACACAGATGGCCGTGTATTTCCTAGAGAAATGCCTCGAATTCAGAGGGCTTGTGAGTAACCCCGTGTTTGTTGCTGGACAAACACGGGACTGCAGTGCCAGGAGCCCGGCAAGGGCAAACGTGCTGCGTGCCCCCTGCTCAGGGAAGGGCTCTGCAGGGTATTTCTGAGGAAGGAGCTTTAAAATGAACCTTGAGATGAAGGGCAGGAGTGTTTGAGTCGCCTCAGCTTGCCAGGGATGTTGCTGGGTGAAGGAGATGCTGGATAGGGAGCAGGTTGAAGCCTGAGTGATGAGCAGTCCCTGGCACTAACACTGGTCACTTCATTTGTCCCTTGGGGCCTGATCTCACTGTCCCCTCTTCCTTCCTTGTGGGACGTTTCTTTGTCTCCCTGATGACAGAGGAATGGTGTGTTTTCCAGATGAAGTCACCAACATGAGCTGTTTCTATTGACCCACCCGTGGCTGTTTTGTGGCCGGAAAGCCAGTGCCTTATCAGATGGGATGGTCACCAGCTGGTGTCCAACCTGCCCCACTGCCAGTGACATCTGAGTCGGTGACTTGTGCTGTGTCTCTGCTGCAGCTGTGTTCGCTTCCTGTACAAAGCTTCAACTTTATGACAAAGCTTTCCAGCCCCATAGCTCAGGGCAAAATGCTGCTTTTTCCCAAGGGCCAGACCATTGCTGGATATCCCCTGAGGCACATCCTGCCAGGGTCCTGTAGACCTGGACATTCCTGCACAGCTTTGTTAGTCTCCAGAGGGATGTGCTGTGGAAATGGTCGGGCCATTAGTGCAGAGTGCTGGAGGACTGTGGGGGCTAAAATACAGTGGTGTTCCTTCTGGTGAGGAACACACCCTGCTTCCTGGCCACTGGTGAGCATTCCTGGGAACTGGGCTCTTCCAGAGGCAGCCACATCTTGGCACTGGGATGGTGATGCACAGGGGGCACGGTGCAGGAGGGAGGGTCCCTGAGTGGTACGGTGGGATTCGCGCTCGTGGGCACCAGGCAGCAGCAATCCCTGCCTGAACCCTGGGTAGGGAGAGGCAGGCAGTGCCAGAGCTGTCTCTCAGCTTCCTGCTCTGGCTCCTGAATTGCAGCGCTCTGCTAGGACGGAAGCAGGATCCAGGGAGCCTGATCCCCGCTCCATGAGCTGCGGACAGGCAGGAGACTCGCTGGGCTCCTGCCAGGGCCGGAGGCCATAGAAAAAGGCCTTTCTCCCCACACCCTGTCGCTGGCCAGTTCGTGCTTTGGCTGATCCCCCTCCCTGTTTTTTTCCATCGCAGGCATCCCAACTCTCATCGTCCTGGACTCCAAGGGAGACGTGATCACGCGGCAGGGCCGGGTGGAGGTGCTGAACGACATCGAGTGTCGCGAGTTCCCCTGGCACCCCAAGCCTGTGCTGGAGCTGACGGACTCCAACGCCGTGCAGCTGAATGAGGGCCCCTGCCTCGTTCTCTTTGTAGGTATGGATGGAGCATCCCTGCTGTGACAGCAGAGCCTGTGCTGGGGAAGGGGGCTGGGAACCTGCCTCTGGTGATGACAGTGTCCCTGGGAAGGGATATCACTTCCATGTCCGTTTTCCATCGCTGTGGGCTCACAGAGAGGCCAGCGCAGGGAGAGAGCTCCCTGTGGAAGCCTGGAGCCTTTTCTGTACCACAGCAGCTCACAGGAGCTTGCCAGAGCCTGCTGTGCCCACGGGGCTCCCACACACCACCCTGGGATGCGGTGGAGCAGCGACTGGCAGCGCAGAGGAGCTGTCATAGCAAAGGTGTGGTGGTGGCTGTGGACAGGAATGCTGATGAGGTGTTGGGAGTATGAGAAATACACTGTCACAGCTGGTGGTGGTGGAGATGGGAAAAGCCTTTCTGGAGCAGGGACTTGAGGCACACGTGATGTTACAGAGGAGGCAGAGGAAGTGTCTCGGCGAGGGATTATAGATCCGTGCTGGAAACCACAGCTCAGGGCTTGAGTCCCTGGGCAGAACCGGGCTGTGACAGTCAGAGCAGCCTTTCATGCTCTGCTGGTCCTTGATTCCCCCGATTCCCCTGGCTGCAGGATGGGGCAGGTTTTTCCCCAAAGTTCTTGTCCTTCCACTGCTAACCCACACACGAAGCTCCTCTGCAGTTAGAAACAGGCCTAGAGCTCACCCAAAGCACGGATGGCTCATTCCTCATTGCTTCCCTGCCAGCAATGGACACAATAACTCAGGAAAGGGCATGGCTGGGAAGAGCTGTGCTGCAGGCTGAGCCCTGGGTGGGCAGCACTGGGAAAGTGCACGCAGCATCCCAGGGAGGGAGTCGAGGGGTCCTGGGCTCTGGGGGTGCAGCTGTCCCCTGTGTGCTGTGTGGAGTTGGCTGAAGAAGCCCCCCTTGCCTTGCTGGTGTTGTGCCAGGCCCAGGGCAGGGCTCGTGTCCCGCTTCCTCAGGTGCCCTTTGTGAGCAGCACACCCTCCTCTGGAGCGCTGATAACACGGCCCTCGCTCCTTTCCTTCTTCCCTTTCAGATTTCCTCTTGACCCTGGTTATTTATTCAGCGGAGCCCAGCGGGGGATGTGAGCACAGAGCCAAAAATCCTCTCCTCACGCGGGAAGGACCGGCTGGCCACGCCAAGCCTGATGGATTGGGGCTGGCGCTGCAGGCCTCTGGAAAGAGTTATTTTTGTCTTGCTCTGAGCAGAGTTTTTCTATCACCTTGCTGCAAACAGCTCATCAGGAGAGCAGCTGGGGCTCTTGCTCACTGCTTTTGGGGGTCGATGGTCTTGATGAAATCCACCAGTGATGTGCTGGGGCAGAGATGCAGCTGGTGCTGCAGCAAGGCAGGCACTGGGAATGGGGGGTCCTGGCCAGCTTTGTCCTGCTGGGAGACCCCCCCCAGCAGACCAGTGCCTGCACTGCACAGGCAGCAACACCCCCAGAAGGCAGGCTTAGCAAGTGCTGGTGCTGAATAAATCCTGACTGATCTACCTCCTTCCCCGGGGGGGTTAGGGCTGGGTTAGCCAGAGTGTGCAGGGCTGCCTGGAGTGCCGCCAGCAGCTGATGTTTGTAGGAAAATCAATCCCTGCAGACACCCCGCAACTCGGCGTATTTATCACTGCCCTGCACGCAGGACAGACCCTGAAATCCAGCGTGCAGCGTCTCTGGAATCTCCTGCTTTGCTTGGAGAAGCCAGAGAGGAGGACAGGAATGTGTGGAGCAAGGGCAGAGAGTTTTCTGGGCATGGCCTGTCCCAGCTGGGGGCTGGACCTGTCATGGTGGTTACATCAGGGACCACGAGGGGAGACAAGGGGCTTCTCTTCTGCCTTCTTCCTTTAATGCCTAAAAGTTGTCCCCGAATCAGAATCTTTTAATCTCCGCGCTTCCTAAGGATGCAGACTCTCCTCTTTCCAGCTCACTATTTGAACTTCAGTGGTGGCTGGTGTTTGATTGATGCTGCCATCTCTTTCTGCCCTCCCTCTGTCAAATCAAAGCTGCCTTCACAGCGCTGAGACTGGAGCAGCAGAGCTGCAGCTCAGCCATCCCGAGGCAGAGGGATGGTGGGTGGCGGGCAGGGGTGGCAGCAGCCTCAGATCAGCACCTTTGTTTGGTCTTCAAAACATGCTCAAACGACAAAGCAGCTTCTTTGTGCCTGTTTGTATCACCAGCAGCACCAGGGAGCGAGCAGTGGAGTATTTGGGGAGCAGGAGTTGCTCTTCTGTTACGTGTTTCCCTGTAGTGCATTTCAGCTGCTCCCTAATTGCTCCAGAGCCGTGTGGCTTTGAAGTCCGTGCGGAGCATCCGGGCTCCAGCTTCCTGCGTGGTGGTGCTGCGGGACAGAGCTGCCAGCGCCCGGCCAGTTTGCATCCTTTGCTCCTAACCTCCTTTTTTTTTGCCTTGCCTCTTTTCGTTTGTCTCCCCAACCCCGTGCCCTGCAGATTCAGAGGATGACGGGGAGTCGGAGGCGGCGAAACAACTGATTCAGCCCATAGCTGAGAAAATCATAGCCAAGTACAAAGCCAAAGAGGAGGAGGCACCGCTGCTCTTCTTCGTGGCGGGTGAGGTAAGTGAGAGGAGGGCACAGGGCTGTGTCCTGCTGGGCATGGGGACTGAGCTGGGTTGGGTACCACTGTTGTTGTTGTTGTTGTTGTTGTTGTTCGGTGGGTAAACTGAGGCACGGAGCTACTGCAGCTGTCAGGCACCACGGAGCAAAGCCAGACCTGAGGCCTGGCTCAGTCTGTGCTCTCCTTGCTGAATATTCTAGCAGAGGGTTTGCTCAGAGATGGAGAAGCCTGAAGGTGGGAGAGGGACAGGCAGAGTGGGGCTGTGAGAGGTGGGAGGGAGCAAAGCTGCCACGCTGGGGCTGCTGCCCGCTCAACCCTGAGGCTGTGTGAGCAGGAAAGCAGCTGGGCAGGGGAAGAGGAGCAGGGTTTGAGTTTTAGCTTGGCCCAGCCAGTGAAATTTCGGCTGTTTCCCTGATCTGACCGTGCTTTTCTTGGCTGGGATGGTATTTGAGGCATGTGCCAGCTGTGGTGGTCAAAGATCTGCTGGAGAGAATGGGAAATGGGAAAACTGGAGGACTTCTGGCCTCCCTTTCCCCCGCACAGACGCTTTGCCCTGCTGCAGTCTGGCAAATGAAGGTTTTGTCTATGGGTCAAAAAAGCTCCCAGCACCCCCAGGCCTGCAGTTCCCCTCCCACATCACCGCTCAGGGCCTGGGCAGGTGGCAGCTGCTGCGCCTGCTCCGTCCCTGCACGCCCACGTCACAGCCGCAGCGTTCCCTGCACGGAGCCCTCCGGAGCCGCCCTGCGACAAAAGGGTCCCCACTGCCACACCCAGGCCCCCCCAGCCAGACAGGCCCCCGCTGCCACCACCCACAGCCCCGCTGGCCCCCTCCGCGCAGCCGCTCCCGCTCCCACCACCGTAACGGGTCTCTGAGCATCCCAGCTCAGCCCCGCACCCTTGAATAAGTCCCTTGTTGGAAAGGGCTATTTTGGGAGGGTCCGGGACCTTCCCCCCTCCCCCAGAGCCTGCGAAGCGTTTTCCTCCCGCTCGCCGGCTGTAGCTGAAACATTGCTGCTATTCATGCAGCTCCCGACGGCCCTGCAGCGGCCGGCCCGAAGAATGGGGAGCGTCCGGCACGTCCCATTCATCCGTCACCTCAATAGCCGGGAGCGCTGGCCCCGGGGCTCCGCTGGCCCCCACGCACAAAGCAGCCCGGCCGTGGCCGGAGCAGGCGCCTCCCATTGCTCTCCCAGAGCCGTCTGGACCGATTTTGCATTGATTAAAAATATTCCTTGGTGCCTTTGTCAATAAAGGACGAGGCGTCCCGACACCTGGGTGGGGGGCGGCCGAGGCGACGAGCCCAGCCCTGCTCGCCCTTCCAGCCACGTGGTCCAGCTGCGCCAGAAACCCCTGCAAAGGAAGGGGAGGCGCGACCGGAGCTCCCCAGCGCTGCCGCCACGCGCTGCAGAGCCCCGGCCGCCAACCAGGTGGATGGATTCCATTCCTGCCCCTCGGAAGGGGTGCGCAGGAACGCCCCGCTCCGGGTGCGGCGCACCGTGGGCTTGGTGATGAATCGCACCGGTGCCGGCTTTTTGCATCCCACAGCCTTGGGAGGGATAAATCGTTGCCTTTGCCCAGAGCTGAGCCGTGCCTGAGCGAGGGGAGGGCAGCCCTCTCCCCCTGCAAGCAGCCTGATGCTCTTGTGTGTGCCCAGACGCTGGGAGCTGCTGATGGGGTCTCGTTGTTGGCTCAAAGCACAAGACTTCATCCCATTCCTGTTCTTTGCTTTGTTCCGGGCGAGCACTTGGGTCCCTTTGGTATCCACCCTTGGTGAGCAGCGAGGTGGCTGTGCTGCCAGAGGGCTGGCAGTCCCCACATTCAGTTCTTTGAGCTATGGATGTCCCAGAGGCTCTGGGATGGCCGGGGCAGTGGGTCAGTCTGGAAGCAGTGCCCCTGGGTTGGAGGAGTGCACGTCCCATTCCGGCCTAGGATAAACCAGCCCCGTTTGGTTCTGACACAAACCACGAGCAGAGCAGGCAGCAAGATGGGTGTTGCCTGCTGTGCTCGTGGTCCTGCAGTGCTGGTGCAAGGCCCAATCCCTTGGGATACGCTGTGGGCTGGACCGTGGCAGCAGCAAACTGCTCCTGGTGTCCTGGCTCTGCTGATGACTCCTCTGTCCTTTGCCTTTTGGCCTCCAGGACGACATGACCGACTCCCTGCGGGATTACACCAACCTGCCCGAGGCTGCACCCCTGCTCACCATCCTGGACATGTCGGCCCGGGCCAAGTACGTGATGGATGTGGAGGAGATCACGCCCGAAATCGTGGAAGCCTTTGTCAGCGACTTTCTAGCAGACAAGCTAAAACCCGAGCCCATCTAAGGGGCCTCTGCGCCAACAGACGTTATTTAAAACTAGGTCTCTCTTCCGCCGCTTGTGGATTCTCCAGCGTGTCCTCACGCCCGACCCAGTATCCAACCTTCTTGTGGTGCCTTGTTTTACGCAGTGAATCCTTCTCCTAAGCAAGCTCCTTGAGATGCACTTTCAGCAGGGAGTTGTTGGCGTTTGGAGACTTCGCTTGTGCTTCATGGTGATATATTCTCTAATAACCAGGCCAGAACTGTTACCATATCGTTATTTTATACACGGCACTAGCTAGCAGGCAAATCTTTTTGCATGGTGATCTTCCCAACGTATGCATCAGGCAGTGGGTGGGGTTCTTGGGGCTCTTTTCTTTCTCCTCCTCCCCCTTCTTTCCTTTCTTACCACCCCTGCTGACTAGACGACTTCCAGGAAGCAATAAGGAAACTGTCCCCATCGCCCCTGGCCAGTCCTTTCTCTCCCACGCAAGTGCCCTGACAAGGCCAAGACAAGTCTTAACTGCTGACAACCTCTGAAAGACCACGGCACAGCCAAGCTCTTCCTCCTGGGGGTGAGACCTTCCCTCGTGGGTTTCCCACCCCCCACTCCAAGCACCGACAGCCTTAGGCAGCGCTGGCTGTGCGTGTCAGGGTCCATCCCCCTGCCATGGGTGGGTATTCCCTCTGTCCCTCCCACTCTGAGCCAGGAGGAGGATCACCACCGGGCTGCCCTCACCTCTTGTTTCTTCCTTGTGCTCTCCCTGTCCCCTCTCGTCCCCCTCTCTGGTATGAATTGTCTTCTCCCCTCTGTGTTAGTTGATTGAGCTGTTTTTCGTAGGTGTGTCCCAAACTCAACATTAATGGTGCTGTTCTTTAAAAAAATAACCAAAAAAAAATAAAAACCAACCCCAAACCCTGAGAAAAAAACCCTCCCTCCCTAACCCAAGCAGCACAGCCGAGCCCTTGAGAAGTGACATTGTAAAAACTGTACATGGTGATTGGAACTTTGTAATAAAACTGTTACAATGACCTCGTCCCCGGAGGTGCCGATTGCCTGTCCTGCTGTCAGAGAGGGAGCCTGTGTGGGGGAAGTGGAGCCCCCAGCCTGACCCCACACATCGTGTGTTCCCCCCCTGGGCTCACACAGCCCCTGCCTGTGCCTGGTTTGCTGGGCTGGGTCGGAGCTCCCCAGGAGGGAGGGAGCCCTTTGGCAGCCACTGGGGCGTTCCCAGCCCGATGTCCCAGCCTGAATAGCTCGTGTTGTGCAAGCCACTGCTTTTCCTTTTCAGCTCATTAGTCAGCCATGGCAGGATTATGGCCTCCCCTTTTATCCTGCTGCAGCTTCCCACCCTGCCAGGAGCTGGGAACAGCCGCCAGCTCGGGCTGTATAGACCCAGCCTGTGTTCTGCACGTTTCAGAGGTTGTTCCCGTGTTCAGCAGGGATGAACTGACTGGTGAGCAGCTCCAGGAGCAGCCCAGCACCTCCCAGCAGTGCTGTGGTCAGTAGTGCTGGAGCTCGGACACCCCACGCCGCGGCCACCCCCAGCCAGCCTGGCTCTCGGCAGGGTTGGAGCGATTGTTGGAGCACAGGGTTTGGGTAAGCACAGGCAGCACCCATTCAGGTGGCAGCAATTTGGCCTTTCTGACCCCAAAAGCACTCCCAGCAGCGTGGCTGGGAAGGACACACGCTGTCAGCAGCAGCCTGGCTGGGCCAGCACAGACGAGGGATCTGAGGTCTCCACGGATCTGCTGGATGAAAGGGCTGGAGCAGGGGGGAACCGGCTGAGGTGAGGCCTGGGCTGCTGCCCGGCCTTTCCCTTCTCACTGCGATCACCCTTCCCTTCTCTCTAGCATCACCATGTGGCCACCACATCCACTGGGAGCCACACACTCATCCCAGCACGGCTCCAGCCTTAAACACTCATTTACTACAAACCAAACAGCCCGAGCTGCTCGTTTATTAACTCTCAAGGTAACCAAAGGGAAGAGATGCTCCTTCAGCACCCAAAGCACAGCACTTCAGCCTGGCACAGGCAGCTTCTGCCTGTCATCCTCCTGCTTGTGCCTCCACAGCAGCTGCCTCTTGCCCTCGAAGAGCACGATGCCAGCAGCAATAGCAGAGTTCAAGCTGTCCACGCCTGGCACCACGGGGATGACCAGTCTCCTGCCCCCCGTGCTGGCCGCCAGCTGAAGCGCGGCCGGACTCAGGCCGTGGGTCTCCCCTCCGATCACCACGGCCACTGGCGTCTGTGCCCAGTCCTCGTAGTAATGCTGTGCAGCCAGCTCTGGGATTCCTGCTGCTCCCTCCTCATCCTCGTGCTCAGGAGCAGCCTTGGGGCTGGATTTCACAGGAGCTTTTGGGCTGTCAGGAGCAGAGCCAGCTCCCCTCGGCACAGATGTGGTCCTGGCCGGAGCGCCCGGGTCGTTGTCAGCCACGCAGACCTGGATGCCATCGGGAAGGTTGGTGGGAACAGATTCCCAGTCCAGGTTGGCGATGATGGGCACACGGAAGTGAGCCCCCATTCCTGCACGGAGCACCTTTGGCTCCCACAGATCCACGCAGCCTGGGAAGGAACGGGGAGAAACAGTGACAGCGCAGGGACTCCCCCAAAGGTGGGATTCAGCAGCCACAGCGAACCACGCCAGCCACTCCTTACAAACTCTGGGGAACCTATTCAAGCACCTCATTCCCTGCCTTACCCCCAGGTAACTCGAACTTTTCTCTTACCTTTGGTGAGCAGCACTTTCTCACAGCCTGCTCCTGCTGCAGATCTCAGAATAGTCCCCAGGTTTCCCGGATCTCGGATGTTGTCGCAGATGAGGAGCAGTGGCAGGGAGCTGGTGAGCTGAGCTGCAGGGTAGGACATCTTGGCGGGGTCAGGCTTGGAAAAGATGCCTGAGGAAATGAAGCGTGACAGGTTTATGACTGACCCACCCCAAGGAGAAGGCCTGCTCTGTGAGAGTTGGCCCAAATTTCACTAAGTGTGTGCTGGAGGAAGTGTTAGGAAAAGCACCACCTAAAGGAAGTTTGAGCAGAGTTTGTCACTTTGCAAGGAAAACTTATTTTTCAGCAGGGCTGGAGCATTGTGCTGTGTCTAAAGAAAGATTATTAAGAGAGCCGTTATCCTAAATATGAAAAGCTTCCCTTTGGGCAGTGTTGCAACTGTTTCAGAGGTGACTTACCTAGAAGCCCCTGAGGAGTTACAAGGTCAGACCACGTCTTAATGTCTTCAAATTTCACCTTAACCAAGCTGGCTCGTTTTATCTCTGCCTCAGGCAGCAGCTTCAGGTGCCCCACAGTGCTGAAGAAGAGCGTTTGTGGCACAGCTCCTGCCTCCAGGGCATCCTTGATCAGCCTGTGCCCCTCCAGCAGAATCTTCCCGTGATTATCCCGAAACTTCTTCGACTTGGCGATAGTCACCACTTTTCTGTGGAGAAATTATTCAGAGAATGTGGCCGTGATGCTGACACCACCTTCAGTCCGACCTTCACCAGCCCCTGAGAGCTTCAGTGGGAGGTCACAAAGACGATCGGGGGATGCAGCACCTCTCCTAGGAGGAAAGGCTGGGCGAGTTGCCTCTGGGGTGACATCAGAGCACCTTTCAGTACTTGAAGGGGCTCCAAGAGAGCTGGAGAAGGACTTCAGCAAGGGCCTGGAGTGCCAGGACAAAGGGGAATGCCTTGAAACTTCCAGAGGGCAGGATTAGACGGGATACTGGGAAGGAATTGTTCCCTGGGAGGGTGGGGAGGCCCTGGCACAGGGTGCCCAGAGCAGCTGTGGCTGCCCCTGGATCCCTGGAAGTGTCCAAGGCCAGGCTGGATGATGCTTGGAGCAACCTGGGATAGTGGAAGGTGTCCCTGGCCATGCTAAGGGGTGGAATGGGATGGGCTTTAAGGTCCCTTCCAACCCAACCATTCCCCGGTTCTATGCAGCACCCCCGGTACCCTCAGCCCGGCAGCGGCTGCCAGTCCCCTGCTTCCTCCCAGGGGTGGAATTTCCCTCCCATTCAGGGACGGTTCCGAGGGGCACCACGGCCGGGCCCCGCTCCCCGCGCTCACCCCAGCCTGCGGTCCCCGGGCGCCGCCTTCTCGTACCACAGCCCCGGCGCGGCCGCGCTGCGCTCCACGGCGGGCGGAGGCGGCGGCTGCGGCTCCGAGCGCTCCCGGGGGCTCTGCG
>VZTI01000147.1:42621-72530 GCA_013397865.1 Struthidea cinerea | reverse complement strand
TTCAGGTTAAATGAGCAGAGCTGCCCTGCTGGAAGCAGGGTGGGGAGCACAGGCAGAACCGGTGCCCCGCCAAACCTGGGGTGGCATTTCTGATTAATAGGTTGTGACAAACTCCTGGGAGAAACAACTCCTGCAGCTGCTCCAGCTGCCTGCAGCACTGATCTCTATCTGCAGTTTGAATGGAGTTCCTCGTCACATCTCACCTCTTGTTTCATCTGCTCTTAATGTTTGTGGAGATTTGGGGTTTGTGGGGATTAATTGAGTGTGAGTTGTGAGCAGGACAGGCTGGGTGTGATGCTGCAGTTGTGCTCTTAAAATGGGGTGATGTCAGAGCGTTTTCCTCACTCACCATGACCTCATGCATGTTTAACTGCTGCCTGCTTCTCCTCGGCTACAGGAGCGACTGGGAAAGCTGCCCAAGAGGGCTGGTTCAGGCAGAATTTGCTTTTATCTCACAAAATCACTGATTTTACAGTGCAGAATGTGTAAAACAGCACCACTGCTTCGTGTGCCCGGGTGAGAAGGCTTTCAGTGAGCAGGGGGATGCTGTGGGGTCAGCTCTGCTTTTGCCAGGTGGGGTTTTGGCCACGGAGGGCAGAGCTGATGGCTCTGTAAATATGGAACAAATACCAGAGTCATGGAATGCTTTAGGTTGCGAGGGACCTTAAAGACCTCCTCATTCCTTCCGTACCTTCCACCATCCCAGGTTGCTCCAAGCCTCATCCAAGCTGGCCTTGAACCCTTCCAGGGATGGGACATCCACAGCTTCAGTGTGGTGGCAGAGAAGGGGAAGCACCACGCTCTGTGGGGACAAAAAGCAAAGCCTGGCAGTCGTGTTTGTGTTGTTTGAACTTCTGAGGAGAGATCAGATCTGTTTGCACCACAGCTGCTCTTTTCCCCCTTCCCAAATCATTCAGCAGATTGTGTTTCTCGCCATCTTTTGTGAAAAGTGGCAAACCCAAGTCTGCAGAGAACTTGTACAGCCACTCCTTAATTCATCACGTTTCCTGCTACATGGCTGTGGAAAGCAGGCCCTCTGTCTGTCACCACGGGGCCTGGCAAAGCTCTTGCCAAGAGCAGGCCAGAACCCGAGTTTGTTCCCAGACAGCAGCAAAAGCATCAGGATGGTTTGGGATTCATGATTAATGGCTCACGTGTCTTGGGAGTTCCTGGATGGATCGTGCCGGGGCTGTATTGGAATTGTGTGTGTTAATTACCTGTGTTTATCCAGGCGGATATCCACAGGAATTTTGGGAGGTCAGAGCCCTGCAGAGCACGTGGCTGCTCTACTCCTGGGCAGAGCCTGGCCGCTTGTTAGAGAAATGCTGTGAAACACAACTGGAAGCAGGTGCTGAAGGAATTAAAAGTAGTAGAAACTGTGTAAAGTTACAGAAATTACTGGAGATGGTTGACAGTGTTTGTTTTCCTCCCTCTCTGCAGGTATTTCCCAGCCAAGATCCACTGGACAGAGCAGATTTCAATGCTGTGGAATATATTAATGCTCTCTTTCCCACTGAGCAAGTAAGTGATGCTCTGAATACTCTCAGACTTTCACAATTTTTACTATCACATTTTACTTTCATGCTTTACTATGAGGATAACCTGGTAGCAAATGACCAAAGTAGTGTCTAAACCCGTACCAAAGCCTTTTCTTTTAAGCACTAGCACAGGAAATAAAGCTGTAACAATAATCCCTTCTTAAATTTGCAGCTCACAGGGTTTGCTGTCATTATGTGGTCTCTTTCCACCCAGAGTGCTTGCTGCAGTTAAAGCCCTGCTTTGATCTGTAGAAATAAATCAGTTTCCTATATAGATGGAGCAAATTTCATAACTTGCTGTATACCAGTCACTGAGTGTATTTTTCCTGGGGTTTTCAGCCAAATCAGGCAGCTGTTGCCTGTACAATGTCACAGGAGAGTTTGAGCCCTATTGTTTCTTTTGAGACATAAAGAATGAGATTGCTGTGGGCCCACATCCTCGCTTTGTGTTCCTAACTTCAGCCCCAGGGGGAGTTTTGGGTTAACCTCTTGGAGAACAGAGATGTTTCTACAGCTGAAGTTTGTGTTGGGAGGCTGCTCCAACGTTTACCGTGTCTGAGATCCTCTGCAGCACCGGTGGCTTTGGCTTGCAGCTCTTGCTGGTGGTGTGGCTTGGCTTTTTTCCCTTTACCAGCAGTGAGGAGCTGTTTCCCCAGCAGTGCCATCACTGCATCTCCTTCCAGCCTGTTTTCTGCGTGTCTGGGCTCTGCAGGGGGGTCTCAGCCCAAAGGCAAAGGCTCTGTCCCCATCCCCACTGCCCACTGGAGGTCACTGTCACACAGTTTTGATGACAAAGAGCAAGGCAGAGCTCAGGGATGGGGGAAGCCCTGAGCTGTCTCTTTCTGCTCGTTACGATGTGACAGAGAAGCAGCTGAGTTGTTGTGTCTCAGTTCCTCCACCTGTAAAACAAAGCCATTGCTCTCCTCTTCCTCGAGTCCCCTGTGTGAGGAAGTGTTTGGGATCACAGCTGACATACTCCTCTGTAAAACATTCACCATTTCCCTTCTCTCTGATTTTTTTTTTTTAATCTTCCAGTCTTTGGCAAACATCGATGAAGTCGTGAACAAAATCAGATTGAAAATAAGGTAAATATTTCTCCATTTCATTGCATCTGAGGTGGCCTGGTCTGATTGTCAGCAAGGCTTCATAAATGCAGCCTTTGTGCTACAGCTGACAGGATTTAGTTTGCTTAAAAGGCATGGATAGGATCAGCCTGGAGTCTAATAGTGGCACAGAGACAATTATTATAATTCTTTCTATGTCATCTCTGTTGTATAATATGTGCCCTTCGGGCTCTTTAAGCTGATGGGTTGCAAAGTGCAGCTTTGAAAAACAACTAAGAATCAAAAAGTACCAAATTTTTGTACAGTTTGTAAGGCTGAGAGAGCAAACTACCCAAAAGACTCAGTTGCCAAGAATTTATTGTTTGTGGGATAAGAATATAAATTGTAAAAACTCACTATGTATTTTTGAGTTGTATTATTGGTCCTAAAAGTACAAAATAAACACAAGTGTGCATGAAATACTTAAATTTTCTGTGCTGGCTGATATTGCCAACATGAAAGGATTGAGACAGCACTTCAACATGTGGGAAGTTGAAATGCAAACAGACAAGGGAGAGCTGACAATATTGCTTAAGGGAACAGGAATGCAAGAAACCCTGGTTAAATTAGGAAATGGATTTTTATTTTTGCAACAGGACTTTTAAATTATGCAAGATAGTGACATTGAACAGAGGTGGGGGGAAATAGTGAGTTTAGCTTTGGTAGCATCAGCTTTTTTTATTTTAAATTGGTTCTGTAGCTGTCAGGATTCCCCCAGTTGTTTGGGTCAGGCTCACAGAGACTGGATTTGACACTCTGGGCTCTTTTCTGCAGGAGGTTGGATGACAACATTCGAACTGTGGTGAGGGGACAGACCAACGTGGGACAGGATGGCAGGCAGGTACGTGCAGCCAGGACTGCCAGGAGTGTTCTCAGCTTGGGATGCCACACTGAGGAATGGCTCTGGCAGGCAAAAACCCCACTGCTGTTGTTGCTGAGATGTTTCTGTGCCTCTTATGCTGACGAGCTGCTCGCTCAGCAGCTGTTCTGACCTGCCTTCCCCTCGCCCTCTGAAGGGAAGCGAATGAGGAATTGATTTAAGGATCAAAAGCAGGAGGCCTGTGTGCCACTCTGAAGCTGATGATGAAAGGAGCAGCACTGAATAAGTACATTTGGTCCTGGGGAGGGGTCAGTACAAGGCTGTTTGTCCTTTTCACTGAGTTGTTTGCTGAGGTGTCCCGAGTTGTTGCTCACTGTGCTGATCACTGGCTGCCACTTCCTCTTGCAGCTCCTGTTCAGCCCTCAGGTTTTCAGTTGTTCTTTGCCTGCCAGATGTGTTTGCTGGGAGTACAGTACTGGTGAGCACAGCCATGGCTGCAGGGCTTGTGGGTGCTCAGCTTGGCCCTGTGTCAGCTGGTTTTGAGGTGTCACCTGGCGTGGCTCTGTTTCCTGTCCTGTTTTACAGCAGGAACGTTGAACCTTGAACCATCAGTCAAGGTTCCTCAGTGACTTCTTGATACCATACTTAACACTGGCATGGGATAATGACTCTTTATTTTCCACTCCTTGCTGTCACAGCAATTGGTACCTATTTCTAATCCTATTTCTACCACAGAGCCTGTGACCTCAAGTGAATTATTTGACCTGTCTGTGCTTTTGTATTGCTTCAGAAAAACGTGAGAGATGCTCATGTCTCCTAGCAGAAGTAGTTTAACCGTGGGTGTCTGAGTATTGCTATTAAACTGGGGATGTGCTTGGGATGTGGCTTACCTGGGAGTGGTGCTGCCTGTAATTACTGTGCAGGAATGAGACAAGAAATCAAGTGGGGAGTCAATTACAGAAATTGAGGAGGGACTGGAAACTTGTGCAGTACTTGGAGAGTTTGTCTGTGATTGGAAAGATGGTGCTGTTGTAGCCTTTCGGACCCATTGGAGAGGATAAATCATCTGAGAAGACCAAAAAAGAGTGGGATTGAGAAGAGCTGTGGGTGAGAATTGCCTGGAGTGCCTCAGGACTTGGAGAAAAGGATGAACACAAGCTGTGCCATGACCAGCTGTGCTGTGGGATAACAGGAGCGTTTCTGTGCTGGGGAGATTGGCAAATCTTTGTTCAGAGCTTTGTCCTGTGACTGTGCTTTCTCACTCTTCCATGCCTTTGCAGTTCTCCAAGGCGTGTGCAGATGGACCTGCTGCTCTGAAGCACCAGCAAGGCAGAGCTGTCTGTGCTGCCCTTCCTTTAGTTTGGTTGGTAAAGTCCTGACTAAGTAAAAACCTTCAAGTGTGCACGTTTGTGTGTCCACGCAGGACATGTTTCAGTTAATCACAAGTATTCCTGTATTTAGCTGTGGATTTTCCTGTTTTCCCTCACTTTGCTGGTTTGGAAGGCAGAAGCAAACTTTCAGGCAGGTGCCAGAGCTTGCAGTTGCATGGGCTGAGGCCAGACAATCTCCCAGGAGCACAGCTGTCGTTTCTTACTTTGAGATCCTAAAAAACACTGAAACCATTCCATTATTTAAAGTGTTACTTCTCTGGGAAGAAAAACAGTTTGATTCTGAAATGCTGTGAGCTTTTTCTTTCTGTGTTTCTAATCCAAGCCCATCATTTCACCCATGGATATACATTCTTTTATGTGAATTGCTGGAACCAGACTGTTGGAATGGCAGGATTTGTCACCCCAGAATCAGAGGAAACCTAAAAGAAACGTTTGCTGTTCCTGTCACCCCTGCACTGTGTCCCCTGAGTATCCTGGGTGCTGTGTGGGGGAGTGAGGCAGCCCTTTTCACATGACCACCCTGTTGATAGCAGATTGTGGGGGTGAAAACCTTGTTTTCCAGCTTCAGCTGCCTGTTCCTGCGCTGAAAAGTGCCTTTGTTTTACCAGCATATTCTCAGGGGGATCAAGGACACTTGGAAATGTTTTTATAGAGCTAAAGGCCTGACTTCTCCCACTTGGAGAGGAAAGGTTTTATTTCCCAGTGCATGATAAGAAATTGTTTTGAAACAACTGAAAACAAGGTGCTGTTAAGGCAAATCAGTTCTGTGCTTGGAAGGGAGTTGGTGCTGCTGTTTTCCTTATTTACTTTTCCTGGTAATTTGGTCCCACAGCAAAATGCAGTTCTTCCTTCTGCTGATCTTCTTACTAAATCTGTGGGAAACGTGGATCCTCGAGACCAGTATTTCCCTGCAGAACTGGATTGACACATCCATGTGGATAGATGGTGTCACCTCGTGAGCCTCTCCCTTAGGCAGCCCAGGATGAGGATCATTATTGCATTTTATCATCATAACCACAACTGCAAACCACCCTCGATTAGTGAGGACACAGTTGGCAGCCAGCTTCTGCAAGAGGTTTGAAACAAAGCTTAAAAGCAGCCACATCAATAAGTTTAATCTCTAATCTCCTTCCATTTGTTACTCTTACCATAAGAGATGCCTACAGCCTGTAGTGCACAGTACTTGCAGCAGGCTGGCTTTTGGAAAAGCCAGTAATTTTTGGAAAATTCCTGTCTTTTGGTTTCCATCCCTTGGCACACTGAGATCCAAGAGGAGCACTGCAATCCATCATCTCTTTGAAAGCTTGTGCCGTAAATAAAAGTGCATCTGAACTCTGATTTTGTAGCTGCTTGAATTTCAGTGGGAGCTCAGGATCCTGTGTGTTTAACTGCAGGATTGGGCCTGAAAGGTGTTTTGTAAAAACCTCTTCCCTTCAGTCACATTCTCTCCTAGCAACCCCTGATACAAACTGTGGCCAGTGTTTGCCAGCATTGCCTGCCTGCGTTGTGTTGGAGATGTCCTTGTCTGAGGGGTAAATAATGGTTTGAATAAACATCCTTTCAGTCTCTGACTTCCTTCCAAAGGAAATGCAAACCTTGGATGCAGTGGCAGAAGAAAAAAAAAGTTGTTTAAGTCAAAGCAAGCCAGGAGGGGGTTTTTTGCTGAGTCCCTGCCCTCAGCTGTCCATGCTGCCCTTGCAGGTGAGGGAAAGGAAAGCTCAGCCTTGGCTTTCCCATCTCCCATCAGCCAGAGCTGCCCACAAAATGTTTGGGAGTCTTGGGAATCACTTGATTCATGTGCTGCCCAAATTACTGGGGTTTACCATCAGCCTCCTCAATCTCTTTTTTAGAGACCGGTGATCCAGGCAGGTTCCTAGAAGACAAGCTGAGGTTGTCAGCCTTGGCAGATTGGGGTTTTTTGGAGGGGATTTTTTGGGTTATTTACCAACTGAGCCCAGCAAAGAGCTTTCCCTGTCTTGTGGAGGAGCCTTGTTGAGAGCTGCACCTTCCCAGCTGTCCAGGAGAGGGGAGCCCAGCCTTGGTTTTGAGAGCAGGATAACGTTTTGCTGATAATTGATGGCGAGGGAGCGCTGCCAGCAGAGACAAATCTGGGTAGTGCTGCATTATTGTCCCAGTCAGAGGAATCTAAATCCCAGTCTGACCCAGCGGGGAATATGGAGTGTGCAGCAATGGAAATGTGCTCTCCGTGCTCCCTGAGGAAAAGGAGACCTTAGGGATAGGAAATCCAAAATCCTAATTGCAGATCCAGCTGCTGTGCTCCCTGTGATGGAGTCTCCTGCCCTGTCTGGGCTGGGATAATGTTTGGGATAACACTTCTGTGTCCCCCTGCCTACTGAGATGATGGAGCAGGGCTTTGAGGTGAGTTGTAGCTATGAGAAGGCATTTCAGTAAGAAATTTTCATGTAATAGTAGCTTTTTATAGTCTATCAGCTTTTAAACTGCTCCCCAAGCAGTCTTGCTCAAGTACACGTGTGTGTATAAATTAGCAGCGAGGTGTCTGAAAAACCAGATTCTGAGTCTAAAAATAAAGGCCATCAAATAGATGTGGCCCCAAAAGAGTTATTTAAGCAGCTCTAAAGACAGGAATGCTCCCTTCTCCACAAAGCATAACGTTTCTCAGTTCAAAGCATCTGCCTTTTTGAAATTTTGCCCTAGAATTTCCTCCAAATGCAAAAGCCTTAAAATAGTCTGGCTCATTTGGCTTCCCCTTCCTGGTGCGATATTTCAGTAAAATCTGCAGACAATGCCCTGAACCTCAGAAATTATCTCGCTAATGATCCTTTTATGGGAGGAAACAACAGCCGTGGGTGGAACATTCCTCTGCAGGGCGTAACAAAATTTTCCTTGGGAGTCCCAGACTTGGACTGTTTTGGATGCCTTGGGAGAGGCTGGGAATGCAGGAGCTGCTGTGGTTCAGTTGTAACAGTTTCTAGGGGAGCCAGTGCTATGCGATTTTTCCTCTGTGAGTTTTTTTTTTCTCAGAGCTGCTGCTGCTGCTGAACTGGAGTGTGGGCTGACCTTGCTGAGAGCTGCAGTCCAGTCGTGGCATAATTTCCTCTCTGCCCTAGGGTGTAGTATAAAAAGTTCCCATAGATTTTTCCACGGAGCGTTTAACGTGGTTTGGTGTGTCACTCCTCAGCTGTGTTTGTTGCTGCAGCTTCTGCACGGGCTGGCTGTAATTTTTTTGACAGTTGCTGACGTGCCTTTACTGGTTGCTTGGCTGAAGCTGCTTCACCAATCAGGCTTTTGTCCTTGTAATAAGTAGCCTCTGAGTTTGCTGCTGGTTTAACCCTTGACAGTGTCTGTGCAACCAGAGTGGGCAAAGGTGAGGTAGATTCAGCTAAAATCCATTTTGGAAAGAATCAAGAACCCCAGAGGAGTCCCAAGATCCCAAGTGGATTTGTGGCTTGATAGTTTGAATCTGAATTAAACCCAACAAACTTCTTTCTGTTATCTCTGGTCCACCTTCCCCTTCCTGCCCTGTGCACACAACATGCATAAATGACTGAAGTTGCATCAAATAAGGACTGTGTTTCAAACAAAAGTGGGGTTTACTGCTTAATGTGTCTGACTCCGTTAGGGTCTGGCTCAACTAGCGCTAGAACAAAGTTAAGTGTTAACTAGAAGAGCGAATGGATGTGCTTGGGCTGGGAAAAGCTTTGGATGTTTCTCATGGCTGAAGATACTGGCTGATAACTTGGATTGCTTTGCTTGGCTCCTTCTTTGTTTTGCTCCATGAAAACAGTGATATGTATTTTCTTTCTCATAACTCCAGCAGTACAAGAAAAGGGATGGCAGCTGCTGTGGTCAAATAATACGAATATATCCTTGCTGCCCAGCCTGAGCCCAGACAGTTCAATTGGCCATCCCATCCTTTGGTCAGCCAGGGCTGTCCTTTCTCCTGGCATGGGAAAATGAAACATCTGGGCTCTGCAGCTCTGGGGAGACTCCGACTGCCTGCCCTGCCCTGGGTGTGCTGCAGTGCCTGGCAGTGTTGAAGCCTGTGGAAGGAGGCGGCTGTGTCTGGCAGAGAAAAATGCCCACAGGTTGTGGGTTTGACAAGGTCATAGCTGGAAGTACGTGAAATACTCCTGTGGTTTTTCTTTTATTTAAATAGAGATCAGGAAACACTTTGCAGAATCAATCGAGGGAGGAAGGAGGAGATGAAGGTGGACAGTGAGCAGGAGAGAGGGATGCAGGTGCTGCAGAGGGCAGTGGGAGTGGGGTCCTCTGCTGCTTTCCTGAGCAGCTGGTGGGTGGTGTCACCACAGTCAGTGGCTTGTTCCCTCCAGCTTTGTGAGGGCTGGCTACAGACAGTGTCAGCCTGGCAGGCAGGGAAGTGGTTTTGTGCTCTGTTTGCATAAACCTGCTTAATAAACAGCACTGTTGCTTCAGCCTCTCTCCTTTACCTCCGCCTCCTTGCGTGCAGGTGGCTTTTCAGACTGCAGGTTGTGTTTCAGGCTGAGCTGAGGCAGTCAGTGCCTGCAGGCCTCCTACCGTGGGCACTTTCCTGCCATTTGTTTATTTATTTAAACACATGCTCACTTCCAGCCATCAAATTCTAGTGCTGCTTCCTTGGTCACAGTGCCCAGGTTTGGCTCACGTGGAAGGTGTTGATGTGCCCCTGCTGCTGGGACAGCACTGACTCTCAAAAGCTCTTAATAACTAATTTAACCTAAGTCTCTGAAATATTTGGGGGCTCTTTGGTGTCACAATCCCTGATGTTGTAAGCACCATCTTTCAGTTGTATTCATTCTCTCCTGCCTGGCTAAGCTTTATCTCCTGGATTTTTTTTATGAATGGGTCATTATTCTGAAATGTGAACGTAGGAAATATGACTTGTGTTAGATTTCAATACCTTTTAAGATGGTGAATGGATTGGGGTTAAATATGGCGTTTTAAGCTGTGTGACTTTATATATTTTATGAAAAATCATGCCACAGATTCTGTAAGGCTCCAGCTGAGTGATTAAAGTCACATCATATTCTTTTGTAACCCATGAATAATAAGCAGGAGCTGAGCTGCCAAAATAAATCAAAAGCGAGTTTCATTCAGAGTAATTTCCCTAGTGAATTGTGACAGCTGGACAATGTCCTTCCCTTGTAGAGACACTGAGCTTGTTCTAGCCCAGAACACGTTCAGTGAACAGGGTTTCAGGTGAATGGCATGCCAGGAAGAAATAGTGCTGTTTATTCTCATTCTGGCATAACTTTTGCCATCTGCTGCGAGGCAGGAGCAAGCCTGAGCTTGACCTTGCCTTGTGCTTCAGTGGGGACGTTCCTGTCCTGCAGCCTGAGGCTGGGAGTGGGGTTGTGTTTGTGCTGGCAAGAGGCAGGTGCTGATGTTGGTGGCGTTGAAGGCAGTGCAAGCTGCGCTGTGACCAGTCAAGTGTGGGTTTGATGCCAACAAAGCAAGAAACCCAGCCTGAAAATAGAATTCCAACAGGGAGGAGATTGTGTCTCACTGTGGATATTTAAAATTCTTTTTTTCCCCCCTTTTTTGTCTTTTTTTGTTGTTGTTGTCTCACATTTTTGGTGTGTGGTCACGTTTATTCTGGCTGTGTTGCTTCCATGCTTATAGCAGGTAAACTGACAGCAATTCCACTTGGAAATCCCTGCTTGGAGGGTTCCTGGTGTGGTGGTCCTTTCCCCCCATTTATATTAGCCTTTAAGGTCTCAGCCTGTGTTGGTTTTGGCTGGGGCAGAGAAAAAGCCCCGTACTGGTGATGAAAATTAACTCTACCCCAACCCAAACCAGCATATGAGCATGGATATGAATTCACTGTGCAAAATCTGATGTCATTCAAGTGGTTGCTAAACTTACCCCCCCCAGAAGTGAAGCTCTGCTATTGCAGATGTGGCTCTGATATTGCGAATATCACAGACTGCAGCGTGTGAACACATCAGCACACAAATCAGCTGGAGTCCCTCAGTCACTTGCAGACTTCCCAAGTAAATGTCATGTGCTTTCCCTCTGATCAAACAGACCCGGGCAGCTCCAGGATGGAGTGAGGGTGAGCAGCACTGCCAGGGCCACTCGGTTATCCAAGGCCCTGCAGGACAAGGTGTGTCCTGGGCACAGGGAGGTGCAGCAAACACCTGCAATCAGGGTGTCAACAGAGACTCCCAGCTTGGCTGTTCTGGAATAGATAAAGAGAATAATGAGTGTCTGCACGGGGAGGTTTTGCTGCATGATAATAGTGTTTAATGTTGGGCGTGGGGCAAGGCTGTGGCTGCTCACCTGCCACGTGATGAAGCTGTAGTAACCTGCCGTGGGGTGATGATGAAGCTGAACCATGAAGCCCAAGCCTGCTGAAGCTCCAGAGGCTTTACTTTTTGGGTTGTGCAACTCCCACAGTTAGCATTTAAATGGCCACACAGCTCTGGTGCAGATTAGGTTCGTGACTGTAAAACCCGTGTAAAATTACTCACTGGAGCAAAACCACTCAAACCTCTGTCACAGCACATCAGCACCTTTCCCGTGCTGCAGACACCCAGTGTGCAGGGCTGGGCGATGCAGTAAAAACTGAGGTGCTGCAGACACCCAGTGTGCAGGGCTGGGCGATGCAGTAAAAACTGACAGCTCAGAGAGGTGCTGGACCAGCCCAGGGGTGCAGTTCAGGAGTTAAGCTGCAAGGTTTTGACCAGAACTACCTGGAATTCACCTCTCACTTCACCCTGTGTGTTTGTCAGTGTTTGTGCAGCTGTTCAGAATGTGGGGTTTGATTCCCAAGCACGGTTTGGGGTTAAGTGAAGGGGCAGTTACAGCAATTTTAAGCTTCGTGCGGTGTCGGATGTAATCTGCTGATATAAAGTGTCCTGTGCAGCCTGAGTGGTTGGGATTGGAGCTGATGACACAAAACTGTCTCATTCAGTGACAATTGTAGTAGTTATGTACTATTTGCTGAACTCCCAGGGTGGAAATCTGCTAAAATCAAACCCCAGGGTGGTGAGCCCTTCAGGTTTGTCTGCTCAGGAAAATCAGCTGGCACTGTCCTGTGCTGAGACAAGCCCAGGCTTCAGCTGCAGTGGCTGTAAATCTTAAGGGTTTTCTCTGAAATGAAATCAGTCTGAGAATCAAAGTGTATTTCCACCCTTTCTCATTCTGGAGGGACTTGTTTGTATGAGGTTTCAGCAGCAGAAATTGTGAGGCTGGTTCCATTGTGTGAGGGTTTCTTTGAAATCTCCACAGCTGAGGCTCCTCGGGGAATTGGGGATGGGAACCTATTTTTAGTCGTGGTCTAGATTTTCACTGATCTGGGCTGTAAGTGTGGCAGCAAATGAAAGAAGCATTAACACTCGATATTCAAGAGCAGGGACCAGGCCAGGAGCATTAAATTCTCAGCATCATGACCACAGCCCTATTTGTAACATTAAAAACACATTTGGATGCTGTGAATTTGGCAGATGTCAAGTGCCTATAAAACACTTGGTAGAGGGCAGCTTTCTGATGTGAATAACAACATTCAATTGAACTATATATTGGCTAGAATCAAATAAAAATAACATGTTTCTAGCACAACACCAGCAAGCAAATAGAAACCATGGAGGTATTTCAACCATTACTGGGGAAAAAAACCAGTGTTAGTTCAGTTAATCCCCAAGCAAGGAAACTTCATCTGAAAATTTGCTTTTTTCCCCCCAGTTCAGTGACATTTTCTAGTAACACAGAGGTCTCTTAATTCCTATTTGCATATGTCCTGATATTGAAGTATTTTCTTGCACAAGATTCCTGATAAGATACATAAAGAGGTATTTAGAAATTAACATACCCACTAATGAGCTGCTGGTTGATGGAGTGATGTGACTGCTCCGTACCTGGGCTGGGTGGGGAGGAGGAGGCTGTGTCCATCTGCAGCACTGCAGGGATTTGGAGAAGCTGACTGTAATTCACTGGGCTGGTTCTTTTTGGCTGGAATAATTGTTGCTAACACTGTTTTTGTGTGTATGAATGTCAGCCTGGTACTGTAAGTCACTGGAACATAACCTTTTAAAGAATGCATCACTTCTAAATTTAACAAACAAGTCATAGCCTGGTCCCACCTCTCACTTGGGTTATTTTATTCCCTCTTTTTGCTGCTTGGATGAGCTGGTGTGAAAAGGTGACACAAGGAATGATGTGTGGTCTGACCTTAGGAGTTGCTTGGGAGAATGCCAAGGAAAGCTGTTTTTTAGGCAGTCTCTCAGTGATTCATGATTTACCTCTGCTCCCTATTGTTTCACACCCGTGCCTTTGGAGTCTTTTCCTGTCACATCTCAAGGTGAAGGAGGTTGCAGAGCTGTAGCTGATTCATGGGCTGTGTTTTTCCCTCCAGCTTTGGAGAATTTGGCAAACAGCAGAGCTGCTCACTGGCTGCCCAGCTTACCTGGGCTCTGGCTGTGAGCTGGAGTTGGGTTTTCCACCTCCTGCGTGTGGTGTCTCAGCTTTCTGCGTGTCCTCTCTGCTGCGAACACAAGAGCTCCCACTGCATAAATACTGGGTGAGAAACAGGGATGGCTGAAAACACATCACGGCCTTAAACTGGGGCATCCCCTTGTGTGTTCCTCTCCATGAACTGTGCTTTTGGAACTTGCTTCTGCTGGGAAGTGCCTGGCACCCCTGGAACCAGGACACACCTGGAACCGGGGCACCCCACATCCCCTGCTTCCCTCCTGCCTCCAGGACGTGTCGGACACACTACACCACACAAGGAGGAATGTGATCCGTGGCTGAAGCCTTGTACCAAGCACTCTGTCTGGAGCCTCTCCCCCCGTGGCTGGTCCTGCCCTGTTTGCTAAATTTACAGCTATCAGAGCAGTTGGGAAGCCGGGGGTCAAACGTGCCGGAAAAAGCCTCGGACGCCGCTGACCGCTGGCTCTGCCTGCCGGTGGCCGAGCCCTCTCCACACTGTGTTTCTCAACTGGTGCTGGGACTCTGAGGTTGCATAAAGTTGAATAAATAATGCTGATGGGTTAATTGTAGCTTGCAGGCTCAGTTGTTGATTAGGGTCATATGGTGTTTTTCCAGTACATCGCAACCTTCGTTTCAACATCCTTGTTTTGTATAACCACAACAGATTATGGCTCCAGTCTCTTCATTTAATCGTGGTCCTCTGCCCCTGGAATGAACTGCTGGTGTAGGAAAGGAAATGCAGTAACTTCACTCCTGGTTGCTGTTTGGGGTGTGTACATTTACGTGTTTCCCAGTTGCACTAATGAGGAAACCAATAAATTAGTAACACAAGGTGAACCCTGCGCCGGGCCACAGCTGGGAGATCCCTGCCTGTCATCCATCATGGGAGCCAGATAGACTGGAATAAAAGCAATTCCTATCCTCTTGAGATTGTTTTTCCTTAGAATTTCTGTCCAAAATAAACCTATTAATAAAACAGTAACAAAAGGAGTAAGAAAATGCTTTTAAAATCCATGATTCGCTCTTCTAGCAGGAGCAGGGTGTGAAGGGAAATGCATTTTTTTCCAATACAGTGTAGCCTTCAATGTGGCTGTGTTTTCCCCTCTTCTTTTTCACCTGAAAGAATAGTAATTAGTTACATTAATAAACTTCTGTATTACACCTTGAGCAATTAAACCTACTTTCATGCCCTAGATGTTGGTTTCATCCAACAGGAGGAGATCACACTTCTTTAATTCATCAGATGGGGCAGAGCACATGGTGTCTCACTTGTGTTTTTCCAGAGTTTTTAAGGAGGTAAAAGTGTCAGGACCAGCGATGACACCAGTTTGCTTTATTTTTGGCAGATTTAAGTGCTCGGGGACAGAATCCCATTTTCCTCTGCTCGGTGTTCCAGGGGCAGTTTTTAGGTGGGGAGTTTGCCCACCCTGAGTTTGCTGCTTTCCACTGAGCAGCAGGAACATATTCTTCACCCACTTTCCTGTGAAGGGTCTCTGCTCTTTTTTATCACAATATTATTAAATATCACCATTAGAAAAATAGGTTCTTTTGGAGCAGCTCTGACTTCCCTGGGACCGTGCAGAAAAATTAGCATTTGCCATTAGTGCTGAGGCAAGGGGAAACACAGCAATTGGCACCTGTGAAGAATTTCAGGGTGGTTCTTTAATTTTATACAGACCTATCCAAAGCTCAGACTGTGCAGGACAGTTGCTGCTTGCTTAATAACCCACTTGAGTAATGTGCTGCAGGCCTGAGTGCAGAGACAGAGCTAAAGCTGTTGAAAGGAGCATTCTTTGCTTCTTTGCTCTGCACTTTATCCACAAGCCTTTAAATGGAGGAGAAAATGTCATTCTCAAAGGTGGCTGGTGCCCAAGGAGAGGCTGCTGGGGGTGTTCAGCCCTGGTGCAGCCACCCTGCAGCAGGTTTTTGTGTGTTCATGTCCCTCAGTGAACATCTGTCCGGCAGCTCTGTGACCCCAATCGATAAAGTGTTAACTTCCACATGATTCAGAAGATATTTCAGAGGAGACTTTTTCTTTCCCCCCCTCTGGAAAATGAATTATAAACCATCTCCAGCTTTTATACTTTTATTATAACCCAGCTATGTTCCAGCAAAAGCTGCTGGCAGATAGTTTCCTCATCCACTTCCAAATGAAGATGTGTTAAATTTATTTGCTGGAGGAACTTGTAGCTTGTGCTGTAACCTTGGTCATGGGACTGGATATAAAAACAGAGGGCTAGAAGCCCACTTAACAGCGGGAAACAAAGTGGAGCTGGAGCTGGAAATGTTATCAGACTGGGAAGGCAAAACGTGTTGAATTACTTCAGAAGGCAGATTTTGGACATGTGGCTTCGCTCACTGAATCCACGTGTGTCTCACACTGGTTGTGTGAGGTCAGGGTGTGCCATGGTTGTATAAAGGGGACCAGGTGCCCCAAGGAAATAGCACTAAAATCCAGGTGAGATCCATTTCCTGGGCTTGACCTCTTTACCTGCCAAACCTGTGCTTAGAAAGAGCCGTTCCTCCTGCCGATGGGTGGGAGGCTGAGCTGCCCGTTCCAAAGGAATCAGCATCATGTTTTCCACCAGGGTAATATCCTGCTAATTCAGCGAGGGGTTTAGGCAAGCACTCTGTGTTCTCTATGTGTATTTTTTATTTATAATTAATGATGAGCATAGAGGTCTTGTGGAGGTTTCATTTTTCTGCTCTAAATATGCGTTGATCAGGAGTAAGTTCTACCTATTTTTCCACACTTAGTGTGTCAAAATATAATCCAGTAACCTTAAAGAGCTGCTTTCATAGAATATCTTGATGAAATTTTGCCAAAGCATTATTGTAAACTGGGTACTGAAACCCTGGCCCACTCAGGTTCAGTATTCCAACATGGTACACTGACTTTTGTTGTGCTGATGTTTTCTTTGTAAGAAAGCTGCTCCCCTGCTCTGCCCCAGCCCCAGGGACTGTTAAGAGCAACTGTGTATTTCTTAGAGAGGTGAAAACTGAATGCAGATTTTCTTTCCACTCTGACCTTGTTTCTTTTCCAGGCCCTGGAAGAAGCCCAGAAAGCCATTCAACAGCTCTTCGGTAAAATTAAGGATATTAAAGACAAGGCTGAAAAATCTGAACAAATGGTGAGCAGCACTTTCTTTCTGGCCTTTGTAAGGGAGGGGACACTGACTTTTCCTGTCAGTAACATTTTTGTCCTTGGTCCTGACTGATTGGTAATTTCCTACTGAGCCTGTGTTGAACCTGTAGTGTTCACAGGGCTGCTGAGCTGACACCTCCGCAGTCCCAAAGAGAGGAGAGTGGCTTCTTTTCTCCTGAAAATGTTATTCCTGTGGCTTGATATTTAACCAGAGTCCTTTTTCATTCACTAGGTGAAGGAAATCACCCGGGATATCAAGCAGCTGGATCATGCCAAGCGTCACCTGACCACCTCCATCACCACCCTCAACCACCTCCACATGCTGGCAGGAGGGGTGGATTCTCTGGAGTAAGTGTGGGCATTTTTGGTGGTGCTTTGACACCACTGCTGAGCTGTGCAGTTTGTGCACTGTTCTCTATGGGTCTCTCACAGCTGCCTGGTTTTTTGGAGGGAATTTTGCTTCACAGTCTGGATTTTTGCTGGCGGATCCTTTCCGTGTTGCTCTGAGTGACCCTCAGCCTGTGTTGTTGTGTTTAATAGTTTGCAGCATTGATTGCTTCAATTGCTGTGTTGATCCTTGGTGATAAGGAACGAGTCTGGCTTCGTTAAGGAGTAAGGCAGCCCGTTAGGAATCCTCATGAGGATTCCTAACTCTTGGGAGTTCGGGAGGATTTTTATCAGTCTTGCATCTAAAAACTGCGATGAGTTTTGGTAAAGGTCTGCTCTGGTTTTCATTCTAGCCTGAGTTTAAGGAAACCTTACTGTGTATGAATTGGGGGTTAAATATTTCTAATAATCCATTGTGGGTTTTTTAATATGCTTGAGGAACGCAGTCTAGGAACATACAGTTTTTTACATGTTGCATCTGTGAAGTTGCACAGCCTGTTCTCAGTTTGTAGCAAATACTGCACGGACGCCGGGTCGTGAAGCGTGGAGAATAAAATTTTACTTAGCCTGCTGTCTCCACTGGAATGATCCTAAAGGATGACATAAAAATAAATTAACTTGATTTTCTTTTTTTCCCTGTCAGTTCCCTGTGAAAGTTATTAACAGAGAAGTCAAGGCTAATGGCTTTTCAGCATCGTTCTCCTCCGGAGAACTTTAGCTCACACTTTGTGTGTGATGACGAATGGCTTCACTCAGGTCATTGCAGTGAAATAACATTTACTGCCTCCGGACCCATACTGGGAAGCGGATGCATTCAGTAGTTTACATGTTCCTTGCCAAGTGTTGCTTTTGACATTTCTGGTTTTTTGAGGCATTGTTAGATGTGTGCCAGATTGGTTTATTTTAGCATCGGTTAAGTGACATTTTAATGCTGCAGTGGAATGTTAATGAAGAGCTGTGTGTTTTAGAAAAATAAATGTCAATAGGGACCAGCGTGACCCAGTGGGGACGAAGTAACCTGTGGAATTGCCACCCAGGATTTTCATTGAATCTGCCTTTGTAAATCTTTAATTTCCTCTGCAGGGCTATGACCAGGAGGAGACAATATGGGGAAGTTGCCAACCTTCTCCAAGGTGTCGTGAATGTGTTGGAGCACTTCAACAAATACATGGGGATCCCTCAGATTCGGCAGCTCTCTGAAAGGTAAAAGGTTCAGACCCTGAGCACTTCCTTTCCTGCTGGGAAGGAAGCGTAGGAAATGTCTTAGGCAGATCCAGAGTCTCAAGGATGTGAAGTCTGGACATGGTCCTTGGAGCTTCTTTACAGCCAAAACAAACAGGTTAAAACTGGACAGAGTTTGCTCAAATCTGGAGCAGCCCATTCTGTTAAATAACAGTAAGCAGCGTGGATGTAACTTGCTCTGTGCTTTTTACTGGCTGGCTTTGCATTTTCTTACCTAGAGGAACCTGTGGAAGTGCAAACTGTTCTGTGTGATCTTCCCGTGCAGGTGTTGGTGGGGAGCCCTGAGGAGATGCTTTCTCCTGCTCTCTTCAGCTCAGTGGTGGGGCTCAGCAGCCTGGCATGAAGCACAAACCTATTCATGCACGTGGTGGTGTCTGGGGCCCCTTTCTGCCTCAGCATGAACGTCACTGCTGCTGAGCTGCTGTCAGCCTGCAGTGCCCCAGGGCTTAGACAGGCAGGATTTCCCCTTGTGCCTTTGCCAGACTTGGTTATTCTGCCCATCTTAAGTCTCTTCTGCCAAAACCTGCTCCCATTGCCCAATTCTGCTGAGATTTGAGGCTTATAGCCAGTCTTCTTCTGCTGGGCTTGTACAATTCTGAAGCAGAGTTATACTTTAATTTGGTGAGCTTTGGTGCAACTCCCATGGCAAGTCCCCAGCACCCTCAGCAGGAGCAGGTGAAGGCTCAGTGGTCACTAAGCCACCATTTCTCCTTGGTCTTGGCTTCATTTGGGATGTGACAGCTGGGAGTTGAGGGAACAAGGCCCTCCCTGTTCTAGGGGACATTGCTGTCCCTGCCTGAGGTGACTTTGCTCATTGCAGATATACTCGAAGGAGTCTTCCAGGCACAGTAATTAATTTTTTTGGTGACTCCCTTTGCTAAGACAGCAGCTGGCTCTCTGTGTTGTTTAGTGATGGAAACAGAGTTTGAATGATTTGTTTGTAATGTTTTCATGTAAATCTGTTGGACTTTCTTTATGGTATAGATACCTCTTCCAGAAAACACAGATGGAATCCATGAAACAGAGCAAAAGAAAAATCCTCTCTGAATCTAGAGAGAGGGATGGGGCCTTGTTTAACAAAGCATTTGACCATAAGCATTTGCTTAAATGAACATGAACATCAAGGAAATGTAAACATATGTCAGTGCTTTTCTGAGTTGAGGCTGTTGTCTATTCCAACCTTGTGCTCAGGGAGATTGCTTGCTTCATTTTCTTCCAGAATGGTAATGCCCTTTGGGCAGAAACCTGCTGTCACTGGCCATTTTAAGGCCAAATATAATTTAAGCCTTGGTCCAGAATTCTGGCTCTTTTTCCCTTTCTGGTGGATGATTGTTTAATACTTTTGTAGTTGCTGATTGTTACAAAAACCAATTCAGGCTCGTGCTAAAAGGCCTGGTGGTTTCGAGTCACAGCAGCAAGACTGGCAAGGAGGTGGAGGAAAACTTCTTTTGTTTTATTCTCCCTTCAAGATAAGGATCTGAAAAGCTCAAGAAAGTCTGTTCCTCCTATTTTTAGAATTGCCTCGGCAGGGTTTTCCTTCCAGTGTTTATACAGGGAGAGCTGCACCATCTGGTAGTGATAGAGGAGGCTGCTTGTGGGGCAAAAGGAGCTGCTCTGGGGTGCTGCTGGGAGCTCTTTACTGCTCCACATCCAGGCAGAAAATTCCTGCAGGGAGGCCCATGGCACCATAATTCTGCTTTTGGAGTTTGACTTCGTGTCTGTGTGTTAGGGCCTGGTTTGGAGTTGCCTTTTCTCTCTCTCTTTTGCTTGGAAATCCTTTCGTGATTCATGAAACATCAGAGGAAGTTTGCTGGGCTTCTTGCAGGGATATTTTTAGTCCGTGAAATTGCTGGGGTTTGATATCTCATGGATTTGTTTTAATGGTACAAGTGAAGCCTTTGGGATGTTTGGGAAGGCAAGAAATGCTTTAGTAGATGTTGGCACAGACCTGTGACAGTAACCAATGTCTGTTATATACAATAAGCCCATTATACACACTGCTAAACGAGCAGATTCTGTTGCTTTCTGAAATAAAAAGCCTCTTTTTTCATGGTGTGAATGGAGCGAAGCCAAGTATGAATGGGAAACCATGGGAAGGAGAAGTGCCTGCTCGGTGGTGTTGGATGTGCTCTTTTCATGGGGTATTCAATTTAGGTTGCTGCTTCTGGGTGCTGTGAGAAGTAATGATGTGTTTTTAATGCTGTTTTCCACCTGTTCTGTCCCTTTGAAGATAACCAAACAAAAATCCTGTAATTATTCATTGGAAACCTGGACTGAACTCTCAATTAGTTGGCTTCTTGTGCTGATGCTGTTGAGTATTGATGTAAAAATGTCACAGTTCATATCCAAATGTAAATATTTTCCTAAGAGTGTTCCTAAAACAACTTCTAATGCGGTGCATTGGTAATTGTTGGAGTAAACAGGAATATTTTATCTCCCAATCCTCTGCTGTTTTCTGTCTGTGGAGGGAGGTACAATTAGTGGTCCCAAACCCACTCATAAAAGTGGTCTTGCAGGCCTAGCAGATAGCGGAAAAAAGCCTGGAAAGTATTTAGGAGAAAGATAATTACAAGTTTGCCACAGGAAAGCAGGCTGGCTCAGCCTCTTTTTATCTCAGCAAGCTGCCAGGCGTGGTTTAAGATTTCTGGTAGCTTTGGCTAAAGGAATTGTGGTTTCCAGTAATTGAATGTCATTTGAAACGTAGCAGTGGGTTTTCTTGTTTTTATTTTTTAAAGGCGGGGGAAACGGAGAACAAAAGCCACTAATAATAAAACAAAAGTCAGAGGAACAGAAATCATTAGTAGTTGGACAACCAGAGGGTTTGGCACCCCCAGGAAAAGGCAATTCCCTGCTGTGTGGGATGCAGGATGGCCGCCGAGATAGCCCAGCGTGTTTTTGGGGGAACCTGCCCAGGGAAAGAACCCTTATCAAACCCACCTGAGGCTCTGAGAGATCCTAAATCTCTTATCTGGGCTTGCTGAGCCAGTTCACTTTGTGGTTCCACACACACACTTGGGCAGGGAGTTCCTTCAGCACTGATGTCGGGGCTTTTATCTCTGCAGTTTCCAGTGCGCCGAGAATATTCTGAATTATTGAAAAGCTGGCAGCTTTCCACGGGGGCAGTAATCTCCAGTGGCTAAAGCAAATGCCCCCTGTGTTCTCTGCCTGAGGCAGCTGAGCTCTACAGAGGTGGCAGAAAGGTTTTCTTGCTTCTGGGTGCGTGTTCATAATTGTGAAAATAATTGAGTGTGTCTGTGTGTGCGGTTATATAAAAAGTGATATTTACTGGGGGGGCACTGGGGCTCCCTGTCCTTGCTCACACTCACCTAAACTTTTGGCTACTTGGATGGCTCTGCCCTGTCCCTCTCTTAGAAAATATGAAGGGGAAAAAAAAAAAATTCAAACTTATTCTCCCTGTCTGCTTTTGAGAGATTTTTATGCAGGACGTATTTTTTAAAAATACATATTTTTAACATCCCACTTGAGCAAGGCATTCCTGCAAGTTTCTTAATTTAAGGATACGAGAATCCCCATTAAGACTACCCTTAAGTACTTTCCTGAATCAGAGCCTAAAACAACAAAGCCTCTGGACAGGGCTTTTAACTGCTTGACAGAGGCTCTTTTAAATTTGTTGAGTCTTTAGGAATCTGGCTGCTGCTCTTTTCAGTGCCTCCGATGTGCTGCACTGCAGCTGTTGTCAAATAGAAAGGTCCCCACAGCCACTCATAAGGGAAGAAGTATCACTGCTAACAGCTTCCAGTTGTTTATGCAAACTCATTAATTTCTGTGACTCCTAATTCTACACACTTCTTGTTTCTTGATTAATTAGAAGATAAAAATTTTCAATCTGCGTTCAGTGTTTTGGTTCTTTTTTTGTCTTTTTTCCCCTTCTTTTCCTGGACAATCAGAGGGTTTGGTTCTGCGATGCTTTCTCACATGAACTACAAGTGCTTTCTTGTAGAATTTAAGCAGGAGTGAACCTGTAGCTGCCTCCTTACTGATGAAATTTCCCACTCTTATCTCAATGTATTTGAGAATTCCTTTTGTTTGCCAGTTATGAAGTTGTTAACTGGGGATCTTTACCTGGAAGAGCAGAGGAGTTTCTGAACATTCCTGTGAAGCAGAGAGCTTAAATGAGAATTATGTTTGACATTGCAGGCAGGAAGCTTTTCCAACAAAATCCCCATAAATAAATCCTGGGGAAGGCAGGTCGTACATCCAGTTAAATCACGGATATAAAGTTATATTTCAGCCGTCACTTTTAAAGGACTAGAATTTTCTGCATTTGGCACCATGAAAGAATCCAGCATTGTCAGATCATCCCGTAGGTTTTTGCTACTAATGGAACTCAAATGGGAAGATTAAAGAAGCAGATCATCCCTTGATAAGGTGGAGGAGCCTTAAACAAGCACGAAAAAAATTCCCAAGTCTTCTCCCCGCAGTCTGAACAAACATTTTCACAACAGTAAATGTCGCCAGTCTTGCTAAAGTATCAATCTCAGTGGAAAAATCCACTGCTTTGAGTGATCAGTTTAGACCTGAAAGCGTTTCCAGTATAATAAAAACTGATGGAAGAATTCAAGGGCTGAGGGATATAAGTGCCTCACTGTTTGCCTTGGCACTTTGGAGTGTGTGTAGGCATTTCCATTTCCCTAGAAGTATCAATTAAGCTGTATTGACTTTTATTTCTGGAAATTGGAAGTTTTAATCTCTCAGCCAAATCAAGGGCAAGGTTGTGGTTTATTCTACTCCCGTTTCATACCTTTGCTCTTTTGTGCTTCTCTAAGACACGGAGAATTTAAGGGATAAAACTGCTGCCAGCAGTATTCATTTAGGAGTGGATCAGTACACCTGGAACTGTGAAAGGTTCGTGGCGAAGACTGAGACATTGTGAAGCTTTTTATGCGTTAGAAACATATTTCTGTTGCAATGTGATCAATGTAAATGAATTTAAATGTAGATCACACTGGCATGAAAGGAACCCTGCTGATTTCTCGGCTGATAACTGGCCCTTATTGAAATATTAAATGGCAGCAGGGCAGGAGAATCCAGGACGTGTTCAGCTGCAGCTGAGGGGTCAGTGCTGTGGAGAGCTGTCATTCAGGGAGCAAACGCTCCCAGTTTTGACACACAGACCTTCTTAGTGTGGATGTTTTCAGCATCTTTTAAATCCCTTACAAACCTTCACGCAGCTGGTGGTGTTTCAGTCGCTTGCAGTGATGTCTGCAGGCAATGGGACAGGGAGGGTGTTAAGCCACCACCAAAGCCCTTCCTGTGTCCCCCTCAGGGTGAAGGCAGCACAGAACGAGTTGGGGCAGCAGATCCTGGCTGATTTTGAGGAAGCCTTTCCTTCTCAAGGCACAAAGGTAAAGTTCTCACTTTCCCTCTTCCTCCCGTTGAAAAGTGTCACTGAAAACTGTGCAGCATGCTTGTTGTTGGATTTAGTCTCATTTTTCCTCTCGATTTGGTCTCTGCCTGTTCCAGCAGTTCCTTTAGAAAGCAAAGGGTGGATTCTCATTGTTCCTGTCAGGAATGTGGGAGGGAAGTGCCACCCTTCCCCTGTCACACTGTGCACAGCTACTGCAGAGAGGGCTGCAGCCAGTCAGGGAATGCCCCAATAATTCACGTGGGGGGACACCAGTGGGGTTTCCTTGGGGTCTCACCCAGTCCCTGGTTATTTGTTTGTCACAAAAATTGGTGTTTTGTTCAGAGGAAGCCAAGCACAGGCTGGCCGTTGATGCAGTGCCACCAAGTTTGTCTCTGGTTTACTCAGCACAGATACAAATCTGGGCTGGGGGCTGAGGCACCAACTGTGCTTCCCCAACATTGTGCATCCAAACGTTTGCAAACAGCGAGGGCAGCAGGTGTGAATTTGAATTTACTTCCAAGGAAACACCGGTTCTGTCTTTCAAAGTACGAGCTCTGCTGGTTTCTTCATCCAACTGACAAGTACAGAAATGAGGAAACTCTTTGGAACAGTTGGTGAGGGGCAAATCTGTGTCCGTGTGAAGCAGCATCAAAACAGCCTTTTTTTAATAGAATGTTTCTAAATTTTCTCTCTTTACCATGGAGCAACTTCACGGCCAGTGAAATGGAAGCAGCTCAGTTTTCATCCAGCAGAAGAAAGATGCAGCAATAAATAAAGAGCAGCAGCAGCAAAGAGAATGATAGGAAAGGGTGAACCCAAGATAACCTGGATGCAGTGCAGTTTGCAATCACCCATTCAACTCATTTAACCTGAAATCGTTTTCTTCCTGTTTATTTTGACAGAGGACTGGTGGGCCCAGCAATGTCCTGCGTGATGCCTGCCTGGTAGCCAACGTCCTGGATCCCAGGATCAAACAGGAAATCATCAAGAAATTTATTAAACAACACCTCTCAGAGTATCTGGTCCTTTTCCAGGAAAATCAAGATGTAAGGGAAGCTTAGCAAGCTACATTTGGATTTCACATTTTGTTCTGCTGGCGTTCCCAAAATTCACGCTTCCACAGGTTCCTGTGGTGAAAAGTTTTTATCCCAAGGGCTTGGAAAGTGATTGTGGGTGTGATCTGGAGTGGCTGATGAGCTGGGAGTCGGTGTTATCTCTGCCAGGATGACTTCCTCCACCTTAGACCTCAGTTTCTTACATCAGTTCTAGAAGTGTTTTCTCCCCTCATGTAGAAAAGAAATAAATTCGTGTTAGGTTCATTTCCTGCCCTGCAACCAGTTGAAAAATGAAACTCTGAAAATTGCAAACCCGACACCACCACCCCCCAAACCAACAAGAACCACCCCAGAATGCTTAGAAATCTGAGGGGAAGGGATTTCTAGGAAGTCAATTATCTTTTTATCTAATTGTTAAGCTTCCTGTCCTGATGCTAACAGCTTTTTTAAAATTTACCATAACCTTCTTGAATTTGGAGAAAAAAACCCCACACAAAGCAAAATCACCTTTAGATCAAAATGTATTTTACCAATTTCAAATGTTTGACATAGACTAGAGAAAGGCTAAAATGCCTTAAGTTTAAATAACATTTTTCCATCAAAGTTTTCTGGATTAATCTTTCTATTTTTTGACCAGAAAGCACAATGACTGAGGGGAAAAAAAATCCCATCCTGCTCAGGTTGTAAGAATTTTAGTTGGAGTTTAAATGTGAGCTGAATGTAAGAATCCAGGAATTCCTCCACTCTTGTCCCACTGTTGACTTTAACCTCTCTGTCTGCGAAACGAAGAGGGTGGGATCAAATGAAATATTATTGGATTGAGTTTTCAATAATCTCTGCGTGATTTAGGAGTACTGTTATCCTCATTTTCAACAGAACTTGCTCTCTTAATTCGCACAAGATAGGATTTTCGGTCTGGCATGTGTTTAAGCACTTGGAATCCCAGAACCATTTAGGTTGGAAAAGACCTTTAAGATCCTTGATGCCGACCCGTTGCCAAGTTCACCGCTAAACCCTGTCCCTAAGTGCCACATCCACACATCTTTTAAACCCCTCCTGGCACGGTGACTCAGCCAATTCCCTGGGCAGCCTGTTCCAGTGCTTGATAACCCTTTCAGGTGAAGAAAGTTTTCCCAGTGTCCAATCTAAACCTCCCCTTGGAGCATTCAGAGGATGTTAATAGGTGTTAAATCAGTTCTGATGGATCACCCAAGCTCCTCTGCAGAGCAGCAGCAGCATGATTCTTAATATTAGCAACTGCTGCTGCTAAAGATGCTGTTGGTGCTGAAAAGTTGTTGTCCGTGGGATTCAGGTGGCCTGGCTGGATAAGATCGACCGGCGCTACGCTTGGATCAAGAGGCAGCTGGTGGATTACGAGGAGAAGTACGGGCGCATGTTCCCGCCGGAGTGGTGCATGACGGAGCGCATCGCCGTCGAGTTCTGCCACGTCACCAGGTGAGCCCCGCGCGGCTCCTGCTGCCTCCCAGCACGCCCAGCTTCCTGAAAATAACAGGCTGGCTTGGCTCCTGCCACACTGAGCGATGTCTAAAGGCAGGCTGCAAATGTCCCTGTGGAATTGTGCGTGATTAAAAGGAAGCGAGGAGTGAAAACCCCGAGAAGCGTCGCTAAGGCGGTGAGAAATTGAAGCGATGTGAAAATCAATTTTCAGTGTAAGGGAGGTAAAAATCAGTAGTGTTTCAGGCCAAGTGGAGTAGCATGAGCTGACTGTGGTGTGAGTGCCTCAGGCTGGGCTCTTTGCCAGCCAGAGACAGGGAAACAGAGGAAGGTGCCGGGTGGAGTCCCAGTAGCACCATTGCCTTTGTTCTGGGACCCCAGTGCTTCCCAAGGCTGGATCCTGAGGGCTTTCCCAACTGGCTGCTGCTAGGAGATGGGGTCCTGTTACCCACAGAGCTCGGAACAACTGTGGTTGTGTTTGAAACGGGATCTGCAAAGCAGTTTTATGTTAGAGAGCCTCTTAGGAGTTAGCCTGAATTTTGTGATGAAAGTCTCTGTGGGGAATGGACCGAGTTCCAGTGTTAGGTTTCAAATCTTTATAGAAAACCACATTTGTTTTTTCTATATCCCCTCTCTCTCGCAGGGCAGAGCTCTCTAAGATCATGCGCACGAGGGCGAAGGAGATTGAGGTGAAGTTGCTTTTGTTTGCAATTCAGAGAACAACCAACTTCGAAGGGCTCCTGGCCAAGCGCTTCTCAGGCTGCACTCTTGCTGATGGCACGGTGGTAAGGGGATTTCTGAAGAGCAATCCTTTACTCAGCAGCTTTCTCGGGAGAAAGAAAGCCCCTCACACATAGCTCAGGTAGTGGAGACTACAAAAGGTGTCACCTGCAGCCTCCCCTTGCACTGGGTGTTTAATGTGACTCTGCTCAGTGCCCTGGAGCTGGAAAAATTATTTTTGGTTGTGTAGACTGTAGAGAAGATGGCACAGGGCTCACAAGAGTAAAAATACAGTGCTTGTGTACTTTTTTTGGTTCTCTTGGGGCCCTGTGCTGTTTGAAGCCACATAGCTATGGAGAACCACAGAGTGATTATGGTGTGGTAGCTGCCTTCTAATGTTTGTTCTCTACGTGTCAGTGACACATTATAACTAAAAGTCCCCTCTTCTCTTCCTTTCTGGTTACCACACACTCCCCACATGGTTCCAGCTTTCAGTCCCACATTGTTGGGTCACTCTGGCTTGCAGGGACATTGGTAACTTCTGCTTTGTCTCTTTTGGTAGACTGTAAAGGCAGAACCAAGAGAAAAAAAACTCAGGGAATATCTCTGGAGCCATCTCTGAGCTTGTCCTGCCTGGAATCTCAGCCCAGAGCTCTGTCAGCCAGGTGCCCTGCGAGCGCAGAGCATGTGTGGCTCAGAAGCCACTGGTTTGAGGTTGGCTTCTCTGTCCAGCTGGTGTCTTGAAGCCTACTTGGATGTGATAATTCAGCCTCCAAGGAAAGCCTGCTGGACCCATTTGTCATTTGCTGTGGGTGCTGCTAATTAAAAAGGGAAGTCCTGGAAGGTTTTTCCTCCTGGCTGAATTTAGATCTCTCAAGAATACGGCTTTATTTTTTCTGACAAATTTCAAACAAAATTTGCGGCTTTAATTAAATTGGCTTCAAGTGTGGGACAGAAAATCCCGTGTTTCCCCCTTTGTGACATGCCTAGAGGCTGTGCCACTCTGGCTGTCATCATCTGCCCTCTTTCATACCCAAAATGAAGGCCACCATTATAAATAGCAGGCTGGTGAGTGCAGAGGGTGAACAAGCAGTGGGGAGCAGCAGTTTGGGGTTTATTGCAGGGCAGGGTTTTGGAGCTGCTGTTGTGGTTTATCCCAGCAGAGACCACACACTTTGGAGTGGGGTTTGGGAGAGTGGAAATGTGACACTGGTCAGAATGGCCCTTCAGGGAGGATTTGGGCAGCGTGGGTGCAAACAGAGCAGGGACTGAGAATGGAGTATGCTGGGGAGAGAGCCAGGATCTGATCACCTCTGCTGGGAGAAGGCAAATTGCTGGGCAGTGCTTTGAAGGGCTCAGGAAAGCAAAACATGGATGTAGCTGTGTGCCAGAGGGCACAAAACTGCCTGTTCTCTAAGGAGCTCCCTCTTTTCCAACAGAAGAAGCCAGAAGTGCCACCTCCCTCCACCAACCCCTTTCTGGAGGATGAAACTGGGGCAGAGGCAGACGAGATTGTGATCGAGAAAAGTGACACGGACAAAGTAAGTCTTTGAAGTTCTCAGTTGTCAGCAAGGCAGCCTCTGTCCGAATCTCCAGTGAGGCCTAAGCTTTTCCCATCCCATTGATTTGAAAAGTTTGTTTTCACAGCAATTAATTTAGTGCAGTTTTGATCCTTTGTGCAGCATTTGGGCTCCCAGTACGACCATGCTTTGCTCTGGCTCACTTCACTGAAACCAAAGCAATCCTTATTCCAGTTAATAGTGCAGAGACAGTCCTGCCACGTGAGAGTGAGCTGGATTCTGTTCCAGCTTGTACAGCAGCAGCTCAGATGTAACTACAGGATTTGTGTCAAAGCAAGATGAAATAGCTGCTTGGGTTTTCAGATCCCCAAAGAAGCTCCTCTACAAACAGTTGCAATTCATATTTTGCCCTGTCAGCCAAGCAAGCTGTCTGGAGTCACCAGGCAACTCGTTGGACTTTCAAGTGTCAGCTTTAGATTTTTCACTCCAGATAAATCACTCCTGGGATTTTTATCTTTACAGTGCTTTTCATCCACTACCTCTGCAAAGCAGGCAGCACCTAACTGCTTGTACAAGCACAGGCCTTCCAAAGCCCTCTGCAAACATTAAAGGGTGAATGGTAAATGCAATTGTTTTAATTGGCACCAATATCAAAGGCCGTGGTTTTTATGCAGCAGATGGATGTTTTCTAAATGTTCAATTGTGAGTTACTTGTGGCTGGTACTCTCTTCTTATTTAGGGGATTTACAGCCCTGTAAATGGGCCGTGTACAGGTGTATCCTGATGGGTCACCAGGGCCTCGGGGCCTACTCAAATCCATGCCCCTGGGGAGATGAGGAGATGGTAGCTGTCCACCAGCACAGTCTGGTGCACTGCATCCTCTCCAGATTTTCATGTGAGCAGGGCAGCCCCTCTGCCTTCATCCACAGCCAAAGTCCTGTCCTGTTAAATCACAGAACTATTTAAGCAAAGTTTTGCTCTTTTCATTAAAATACAGCTTGCACAGTTGGTATTGTGGGGACTTTTATCAGTGAGACAGAGATTGGGAACTCGGGGGGACACATCTGATAGGTTTTTTGGGAAGAGCTTGCTTTCCGATATCTCATGGCTGGAAGGTTGGCTTTGATGTGCAGTGTTGGGATGAGAGGACATCCCTGGAGAAGTCAGTGGTGTTAGGAGGCAGGTGAAGAGGTAATTGCAACAATTATTGAATTTTATTGAACAGGGTTTACTGAACAGCAGAATGCAGCATTCTGCTCAGGAGCTTCTGAGAGAGGAACTGCTGTGCTCCCTGTAGCTGGGAGGTGTAGAGATACAGAATTTAGGTTTATGGAATATAGTAATACGTATATGTGGCAAGATGGAGGATTTTGAGGGTGGATTTTTCATGGTTCAGACAGGGGGGAGGCTGTTGTGAAGCCATCCATGGAGATATCCCTGGAAATGCTGTTGGTGGTGAGGTTGCCCTCTCCTTTTGGGAATGCCCTGTGTCAGTGTCACAGTGCTGGGCTCGGCTGCCCTGCAGCCTCCTGTGTGCCAAGTGGGCTCCAAGATTTCAGTGTCACGGTGCCAGCAGCTGCTGGGTAGTGCTGAGTCTGGAAGTGCTGCAAGGCTCATCTGCTGCTGTCACTGCATGAAGAGCAGAAGGGACATGAAGAGTTGAAGGGTTTTCAGTGGAAGAGCCCTTCCAAGACACCAGTCCTGAGAATTCAAAACTCTTGGGAATCTTAAGAGGGAGCACAAGAATTTGGGG
>VZTI01000147.1:9288-42598 GCA_013397865.1 Struthidea cinerea | reverse complement strand
GGGGGAATCCATGCTAAAAAAGCACCTCTTTTGGTAATCCTAGCAGTTGGATTTAATCTGTTTACTTTGGATAGTAATGAAAGGAAACTGGGCCAGCTGCAGACCTCCTTACTGTGACAACAGTAACCTTTTATTATTTCCATCAAACTCAAGGAGGAAATAGCTTAAACATCTGCAGCTTTTGGACAGGGTTGCACACAGAAATACAGCTTCACTGCTACTGTTAAAAGATTTAGCATTCCCTCCACCAGCCACGCTGGGAGCAGCGTGGTGCAGAGACACACAGAGAGCCAGGCCTGCTTCAGGAGCTGGCTCTTCCAGCCTGGTGAATGGTAAACATGGTGAATCTGCAGCCTCGTGCTGGCACTGCCGTGCCAGGGACTTGGCAAATGGGAGGTTTCTGTGATTCCCAGCCATTGTTCTCCTCCCAGCTCCAGTGAGCGTGTGCATCCGGCAGAAACGGGCACTGGCAGAGGGGTTTGGGTGGAGGATGCCCAGTAACGGTTCTGTCCCGAGGCTGTTAAAACTTACATTCTTCTCTTGGTGATGCCAGGTGGTCTGGCCTCCATAAAACCATTTCCTCACTTTAGGTTTGCAGCCATAAGCTGGGATTCATCATTTGGGGCTGAATTGTTGCTGAGAAGTGTTTGCCCTGTCACACTCTGGTAGTTCTGCCACCTTCTTAGTGCCACCTCCTCTGTTGTTTAGGACAGAAAGTCCTTTAGGCTCTCTCGTTTTGCTTCTTTTGTTTGGCTTTTATTGCACTAAAAAAAAAAAAATCAGCTGGAAAAATTCATATCTTCATTGGCTGGGAACTGATCTTGGCTTTTTGTGGAGAGAGAAGCAAGAATTCCATTCCAGAGTCGCTGCAGCCTTCTTTGAGCCAGTGAAAAGTTGCTGGTTTGCTGGGAAGCAGCAAGAAAAATTACCTATCAGTAAAAAACAATAACAATCTAGCTGTAGGGCAGAAAGGAGCTCAAAGGCCCTGCCCAGCCTGGTACTTACACGTGCACAAATTTAAGTGTGTGAGTAGTCCCAGTGGCTTTGGTGAGCTGAGCTTGGCCGTGGTTAGAGTGCTGCACTAAACTAAGATGAGGGTAACCAGGATGGCTCCCAAATGGCACATGTGCTTAATGCTCTTAATGTGATTTAAAAACAGAAATCTTTGCATCCCCAGAAACAAGTTTCACGGTGAAAGCAGGCCTGTAGTGTTGCCTGTATAATTCTGGCTCCTCCAGTAATTACATGCTGTTTATCTAAATAAAATTCATTCAGATGAAGCCTGTAACTTTGAGTTATTACCCTTGATATTCCAAAATGTAAGAGTTCTTCAATCTTGCTTGCAAAGAGCTGCTACATTTGATTTCAGAGGGGACTGGTGGAGCCTTGTTACTGCTTGAAGGATTCAGGGAGGCTTTATTTGCAAACTGCATTAGGATTCTTCAGCTGAAACCTGTTAGCACAGAGCAGCCTTCTCTTTAAGGCTAAGAATATTTTACAAGTGGAAAGATAATTCCTTGGATTGCTAACAGCTCCCCAAGAAGGAGGGAAGACTTGGCTATAATGACATTTATATGCTTTGATTATTTGACAGCAAATTTCTGTGTTGCAGTATCTCTAAAGATTTATATCCTTCTGTGCTGTTGCACTGCTGCTCCTTCAAGGTCTTACAGGGCAGGTTTGAACCAACACTCTAAATGTTTTCTTGCAGCCAAAGAAGCCAAAGGTCCCTGACAATCCTTTCCATGGCATTGTTTCCAAGTGCTTTGAGCCTCACCTTTATGTGTATATCGAGTCCCAGGACAAGTGAGTAGCCAGCCTGAGTTTTGGGGTTTGTTTGCTTCTGGACGTGCTGGGTTGTACTGGATTGTGTACTCAAGCTGCAGAAAATTAATTTATTGAAACTCTGCTGCCTGGTTTCATCAGGAGCAGTGATTGTGGTTTGAGAAACTTTGAGTGGGACCTTTGCTTGGACAAAATGAGTGTTCAGAGGGCTGTGGAGGTTGGTTTTGTGTGTAATTGCAAAGGGCTGCAGGAGTGGTGCCCGCTGCCTTTCTGGGGAAGAGACTTTGTATTCCTGAAATTACTTCTGTTGCCTCTGCAATTCCCACTGCAGACATGTGTCTTTCTTTCATCTCATGTCTTCCACAAATGGTAGGGTTGGGTTTTCTGTGAAATACACATGTGGCTTTGTGGCAGAGGAGTTGCAAGATTTGCTTTGTAGGAATAAGTTATTTGAGATCCTTAGATGAAAGCTGCTGTAGATGAGCTGGCTGTAAGATAACATTATCGTTGCTCACAGATTGGGACTTTGTCAGGGCCTTTAATCCCTGGCGCCCTTCTTTACCTTCCTCTTTGACTTGCAGCAAAACAATTCCAATGGAAGGAGCTTTCAGAGCTCTCACCACACTTTCTTGTGCACCTTGGTTCACACCAGGGTTTAAATAACATCTCAGTAACAGCTGCAGTGCCACCTGGGAGAGGAGGTAGTTGTAAAAGGTTCAATTCAGTCTTTTAACAACGTTTAGTGGCTGGAAAGGAGAAGGAGGTGCTTGCTTCATCTCTGTGTGCTCTTCTGTCTTCCAAGGCTTTACACATGAGAGGGTGTGTGACTCGAGGCTTGTAGTGTCCTGATTTCATCCAAACTCCATGATAACCATCTTGAAAAAGCTTTTCCAGTCCCACCAACTTTTTATGCTTAAAAAAAAGATCATTAAATAGCTGAAACCTTGCACAGTGGTGTGTCCTGCTGGGTTTAGGTTCCGCTCTGCAGTCTAACAAAGGGAAACTGATATTTCCCCCTGCCCTCAGCCAACCGAGCACAGACTTGTTTGAGTATTTCTTCCCTTCTCACTGGGGGCCATTTTAATCCCCATTTTGGTAATTCTACCCCACTGTGCTCCTAGCCCCTTCAGTTGCCTTTTTTTTTTTTTTTTTTTTTTTTTTTTCTCCTTTTCCTTTACGATCGTGAGATGTTTTATATTAGCTTTATAGCCACAGGCTGCAGGGAGTTCAAAGAAAAACTGCCACAGTATTCCCCGTGCTGGCCCTGACTGCCAAAAATTGCTTTCCTTCATGGTTTTCTCTCTTCTTCTTCCTTTGATTGAACTTTTGAGGAGTCTGTTGCCGATGTCTGAAAATGAGATGTTGCTTAGAGCTTTAAGTGTATGTTTGAGCTCTGAATAGTGAGAGTAGTGTGATAGTTTTGTTCATCATTGCCTTAAATCTGTGGCAGAGAAAAGCCTGGACATTTTCTGCCAAAAAATTGTTTCCATACCCGTTTAAAGAAACACGCTGCCAAAATCTGTAGCAGTTTAAGAGGAGACACCTGAAAGAAAGAGTTTAAAGATGCCGCTCTCCACCCTCAGCTGCAGAGTAAATATCAGATTTCTGAACAGCAAAGCAGATTTCATTCCTGCCCCTCTGGGATGTGCGTCTTGAGCTCTCCTTTGTGGTCAGCGGGAGCACACAAACGTGAGCTGAGCTGTTCTGCTGGAGAGAAGGAAGAGCTCTGTCAGGGCTGCAGGGCTGAGAGTGTGCAGAGCCCTCCTTAAATCTGCTCAAAGGCACGTCTGAGTCGAGAGTGCTCGGAAAACTGGCACTTAGTGCTGTGTGTTTGCAGCCTCATCAGCAGAGGGGCTTCCAAAATCCCCAGTGCGTGGAAACTGCTCTGCAGTGGTCCAGGTGTCTCGGTGCCATTGCCCTTCCTCAGTGCCCAGCACTGATCACATCACTGGGCAGACCCAGTTTCCTGAGCACCCTTCTCTCCTCTCGTGCTGCTCAGGAGTTCCTGGTTCCTCTTGTGATTGCCAGAGGTGCAGAACAACCCTGAATAGGTTGAGTGAAAGAAAAAAAAAAAGGAAGAGGAATGCAGGAATGAAAAGAACCAGAATAGAATTCCCTTCATGTGATTTCATTTCATACTTTCTCTTGGTTAGATTTGGCGAGTTCTCTCTCCCAATAAATATGCTACTGTTAGGAAATACCACATCTGCACTACCAGAGAATTTTCTTGGAGCTTTTCCTCAGAGTCTGTGGAGAAAATATTCTTTTTCTGTAGCTCTCCTGCCTTCTTCATGTTTCATCTCCAGCAGCCTTTTTTGCCGGGCTCTCTGTGCTCCCACTGTGCCACACAAAGATTCGTGGATTTTATACCATATTTGGGCCAGCTGAGACTGATGTGAAGGTTTGCCATCAACCAAGGTGTGCATTAATGATGTATGAGTTCTCTTAGTGCACAATATCCCGATGTTTTGCTTGCTGAAATGGGAGCAGTCCCATAGCCTGGTTTGATGGGCAGTTTTATCCAGGTTGGGATCAGAACAAGCGTGAAGCCCCAGCGCTGCTCTCCCAGCTCTTCGGAACAGCTGCATTTTCTCCTGCATCCCAGTTGACAAGACCTTGGGGGACCAGGAAAATGCAGATCCATTTCACTTGGCCTGGGAGAAGAGGAGAACATGTGGGCTAAGCATAAAGAAACAAAAGCCACTGGCATTCCTGACCGTGTCTTGAGACTGAGGGGAGGCAAAAAAAAAAATCAAGTGGCTGGTGACTGCTAAGAAAGCTCCACTTTGTTGCCCAGCTGGAGCCAAGCACAGATGCAGAGGTGGAGATGCAGCTGTTGGATTTGACAAGGAGTGAGCCACGTCCGCTTTCCTTGAGAAGCTGCAGGAATCTGCAGCCTGCAGCACGTGTGAGCCCTCCTGCAGCAGCCATCTGTTTGGCTCTGCTACAGCTACAGAGGGAGGTAAATTCTGCTTCTCTGTGGCCCAACACAATCAGTGCTTCGCTTCAGCCTTCAATTGCTCCTGCCAGTGTGGAGATTTATCGCATCAGTGGAGCAGCCTGATGTTTTTACAGTGCTTGTAACACAGCCGAGGAACTGTGTGTGTGGAATCAGAGCTGTGTGCAGTGCTCAAGCAACAGGCATGGAAAAAGGGGCTACTTGTCTTTGCAACAGCCTGGCTGAAGCCAACGAGTGTTGCTCCGTGATTTAGAGTCCTGATATCCCAAGCACATTGCTGTAGATAAGTTTGGCCCAGCAGATCACCCGTGGTAGGAGCTCATCCATTCTGAGGCAGCAAGCTCTCAGTTTATCAGGGAAGAGACCTGTGGGTTCTCTGGTAAACTGGAATCAGAGGGGTTTTCTCTCTCACAAGAGGGAAAGCAAAAAGGGATAGAAACTGGGGGAAAGTTGTCGTGTTTGGCGGGTTTTTCCCCTTTCACTGGCAGAGGTAAGTGAGAATGTGCTGCAGAGTCTCAGCCATTCTCCTGAGGGTTTGGCTTCCTCCTTAGGAACTCTGGGTCACAGCACAGCCATTACAACCTCAAAGGGGTGAAGGTTGTGCCATGGGAAGGGGAGAGGTGCGGGAAGATGGTATTCAAAATAGGAATATAAAATACAGGACCTCCTTTTGGTCAGCAGAGTACCTCTCTGATCTGAAAGGCCTATCTATTTCCCAAAAGCCTAACTTCCCTGAGGAAGGCTCTGTGTGTGTGAGTGTGGCTGGGGGAGGAGGTTTTTTGCTGGAATTCAGTTCATCTGGCAAAGGTTATTCCACGGAGCTGAGCTCCGGTGTCGGGAGAGCTGGGCTTGGTCTCCGACACGGATGTGCTGTCTCTGGAGGAGTAGGACCAGAGGAACTCCCCAACATCAGAAGATTCTCTGGTTCTGTGTTGATGGCTCTGGCCCTCTGCCATGCTCAAAAGCCTTTTTGTCCTGGTGAAAGGATGGAGTGAAGTTTATTGTTGCCTAAAGACTGAAATATTTGAGTAAGGACCAGTAATGAATCACTGGAGACAATAAGAGGGCTTTTTGTGCTTTTAAAAAGAGTCTAAGTAGGAAGTGCACTTTGTGCTCATGCTAAATAAAACTTCTTTAAAGGATGTGTGAAGCTGTGCAAAACCAGGTGGTATCCAAATGGGACCAAGAAATGGCAAATGGCACAGCATTTTGAGCACATCCCTTTAAAATCCATATTCCCTGAGGTCTTCTCCGGAGGCCGCTGGGATGGGAAGCCTGACTGTTCCTTTTCCTGGTGCCAGGAATGAAACTTGAGCACAGGCTTTATGCACTTGCATCAAATGTGCTGAACCGAGTGCTGGCAGACCTGGGAGCTTTTATGTGTGGCTGGAGAACAGATTTGAAGCTGCCACTAAAACTCCTGAGCACAAAAGGTTTGGGCTGGGGGGTTGTGTGAGCTTTGTGCTGGGAGCGTGGAGATAAGAAAGGGCTGGGGATACCCAGCTGCTAAAACCTGAACTCGCTGGTGTCACAAGCATCTCACTGTAAGCATTTATCCCCTCTTTGCACTCCAATTCCTCCCTCAACAGACTGAAACATCTTTTTGTTCCCCACCTCAGAAACCTGGGCGAGCTGATTGACAGGTTTGTGGCCGACTTCAAGGCTCAGGGTCCCCCCAAGCCCAACGTGGACGAAGGAGGAGCCGTCCTGCCCAGCTGTGCTGACCTCTTTGTGTACTACAAGAAGTGCATGGTGCAGTGCTCCCAGCTCAGCACCGGTGAGCCCATGATAGCCCTGACCACCATCTTCCAGAAGTACCTGCGGGAATACGCCTGGAAAATTCTCTCTGGAAACCTGCCCAAGTGAGTTTGGCTCTCCCGGTGCTGCAGACATCCCACTGGGGAGCAGATGATTTGTAAAGCTCACTGATGAATACATCCTGGTGAACACTTGTTTCCCTGTCAAACGCAGCAGGATCACTCCATTTACTTTGTGGTTTTCTCCCAAGTTCAGTTTCTCTCACTGAGGAAAAAGCAGGAGAGCAAGTGGGCAGTCACACATAGTTTTTCTTTCAAGGGCCCCTGGAGAACAGCTTCATCTTTAGCTTTGATTAGCAGCCAGATTTGCAGTTTCTTGAAGTTCCTTTTGAAATGCCAACCCAAGTCTCTTCAGAGAGACCTGGCTTTCAGAACTTCTACTTGGGTAACCAGTTCATACTGTGATTCTCAGCTGCCTTAGCCCAACATCATCTATATGGTAATTTATAATGAAGGTGATTTATTTCTGTGATGCTGAAGTGCTTACCTGTACCTCCCTCTGCTCTGGAACATGTTATCTCTCTATAAATAAGATATGTAGATGTAAATCCAATGCAAGTCTAGGAAATCATAATGAGTTTGTACCAGTATGTGTCAGCGTCCAGGCTAAAGGTTCTCCTGAGATGTTGCCAAAACTCCACTGCCGATAATTTTATGTGCTATTTACCATCTTCACTTTGTTTCCTTTGTAAACCTGGGAGCAGAAGAAATGACTTTCTGAAACCAGTAAAATCTTTCACAGATGGAAGGGGAGAGGGTTCCATCCAGACAAGTGGAAAGATAAATTTAATGTGTGTTCTCCATCAGACCTCAGTTGCATTCTTTATCCACGTTTTTTTGAGTGCTCCATTTTTGCTGTCCAAGATAAATATCGCTGTCCTGTTTTGTTTTTTTTTTTAATGGATTTGGATTATAAAGAGTTGAGAGGTAGGGAATTTCCTGCCTCTAAACTGCTCTGAGTCTTTCTTTGTTGATACATGGACGTTGATCACTGGAAGACAGTGGAGGGGAAGGCACATCTTCTGTAATTTACTTTGTCGATACCATCAGCTTTTAAAACAGGTTGCCTAAGTCTCAGATGCGTGTGGACAGCTGTTTAGTGCTGCAAAGATAAATATGACAAGTTTCCTGATGGTTCTGAGATTCCTCTGTAATCTTTAATTAGATTTTGAATAACTGGCAGTGAAGGTGAAGCTACCTGGGGAAGGTTGTGTTCCGCTTGCATCCTCATCTATTTTCTTGTCAATGAGTCAGTTGTCCTTTGCTTGAAGACCTGGTACAAAGCTCTTTGTAAAAGAAATTCCTTCACCAAAAGAGCAGTTGTGGGTTTGATGTCCTGTGTTGCACAGGGTGTTGGGCTTTGTGGTCATAAAGCCTTTTCATGGCATTAAAATCCAGCAGTAATTTTGCACTCTGTGTGTCTGTACACCCAAAAACCACACAGGTTTTATCTGTTGGGTTGGGTTTTTTTTTTTTTCCCCAGGACAACCAGCAGCAGTGGTGGGCTCACCATCACAAGTTTGCTGAAAGAAAAGGAAGGCTCTGAAGTGGCAAAGTTTACTTTAGAAGAACTCTGCCTCATTTGCAGCATCCTAAGTACTGCAGAGTATTGCCTGGCCACCACCCAGCAGGTGAGTTTTCCTCTGAGGGGGCACCCAGCCCCTCTTCCGTGCTGCTGTGGAGACTGGGAGAGCCAAAAGTACAAAATATCCCTTGATTATTGAGCTCTACATGATTCAGTCTGTATTTCAAAGGAAGAAAAGTATTGATTTTGCTTTTTCCACCTGAGAAAAGTAATTTGCTTGTTACCCTGCCTCGCAGCATCGGTTTTGGGTTCAGTCCTTTTCTACCTGGTACGTAATTTGTTTTGGATTGGGGACCACGTTTGTTTTTTTTTTAAATCCTCTTGGTTCATGATCTCCCCTTCACAAATACAAGCACAACAATAATTCAAAATACTTTTGGGAAAATACTTGCATGAAATATTGGGGCAATGTGGAGTGGAGAGAGGAGGAATTTATGCTGATGTGATTTGCAGCCGCGCTGCTCGTTACATTCAGGTGCTTCCAAAATGCCATAGGTCAGGAATGAGCTGTGATGTTTGGCTGCATCCAGGCCTCTCCACCACTAGGTCTGGCAATCCTCCTCCTCCTCTGCAGTTTGGGCACAGGCAGAGTGTTGAGAAACATCTTTATTAGCAGGACAGATGCCACAGTGCTAAGCTAGTACGGTAGCATGTCATGCTAGAGTTACATATTTGACCTTGGACCTTTAATTCTTTGAGGACATGGAGCCACCATGGCCCATCCTGGCAGATCAACAGGTCTGGGATGCCAAAGAAAGAAAAATTTCCAGTGTCACTGGATGAATTTTGGATGTAGTTTGGTCACAGATTAAGTTTTAAGAAGTTGACCTTTGCAGGGCATAAGTTTTCAAGAACGATTATTTCGAGTTAGAAATCTGATCTCCCTGTTGCTTGTTTTGTTTCCCAACAGCTGGAAGAGAAGCTCAAAGAAAAAGTGGATGCAAGCCTAATGGAGAGAATCAACCTGACAGGAGAGATGGACACTTTCAGCATGTATGTTCTCCTCCCACAATTATCAAACATCCCCTTTTGTCAGCCAGATGGTGCTGGAGTAATAACAATCCCAGGATCCCAGGATCCACCCGGATCCACAGCCTGGGCACAGGCGTTTCCCTGGTGAGAGAATGGTATCCTCTGGCTGCTCCAAGAGCAGCACTAGTCCAGGCTTTAGCTGCTCCCTGTGGTCCAAGCCAAAGGAACAAGAGCACTGGAAAAGGGAAAGGAAATAGTGAGTTTCCATTTGAAACATCATTTGCATCTTGGCAGCTCTGCGAGGTGGCTGTTACATTTCAAGAAAGGAAGCTATTTCAGTGCATTCCTTCCTGCTTTAACTTCCCCCTGTTAATCAGCAGCCTTGTCAGTATGATCAAACCCCATTTCAGATGACATAAAAGACTGATCCAATCTTATATTTGGGGATTATAATTGAGAGAAGATTATCATTCATTAAAATAACTTCATGGAACGGTGCTAAAAATACTCTGCTCTAACATCCCTTCCTCTCCACCCCTGACAGACAGATTGAATTTTTTTTTTGAGAAGAAAATTGAGGCAAAAGTTGTTTTGCCTCATGTCAGACAAAAGAAAATCTTGGCAAGACTGGGAAAATAATCCCTATCAGCAGCTCCCCCTCTCCCTAAAACTAAGATTCAGCCCAGATAGCAGTTAAGATGTTTTTTTCAGAAGACTTCCTTCCTGTGATTCCTCTCCTGCTGCAGTGGATGGGATCCCACTGAATCTCCATCCAGCTCTTTCACATGGTCTCAGGCTCCATTCCAGGCTGCAGAGACTCCCTTCCCTTCAGGCTCTTCTCAGACCTTTTTAAGAGTGAATCCCTGCCTGAAATCCAGAGTTGCTGTGTCCACTCAGCCAAAGCAAGCAAGGTGGCAGGGAAGGAGAAATAAAATATGCCACATGATGGGATTTTCTTGACATGGACAAGTGGAGGGTGACTTTTGCCAGCAGGAACCAACAGCCTCGAGTGGCTGCTTGGTCTCCACAGTGGCTCCCTCACGAGGTGGTTGCTCCCAGGCAGCCAATGCGAAGTGTTTTGGAAGTTGTTTAATGTATAATTCACGTTTGCTGTTTTGGACAGCTTTAAAATCCAGCTGACAGGGCTGATATATCTTGTAACAAAGGCTTTTAATTGACTTTCATTCTGTTCCAGTTGAGGGCTTTGTCCAGCCTTCTGTCAGTGTTAAGTCAGAGCTATAAACCTCGCTGGCGCTCGCTCATTCAGCGTCAAACAAGTTGTTTCTTCTGGGATTTGATGTCTTGTTAGGCACAGCCATAAAATAAGTGATAAAACACTGTTTATGCACCCTGGGAAGTGTTTCTTCTTTCAGAGAAAGGCGAGTGCAGAACCACCCCAAATGTGTAGAGGAGGAGGGTTTTATCCCTGGGGTGACAAAGCAGTTTCTTTAGGGAAAGTGGGAGAAATTATGAGCTCTTCTGAAAATTCAACAAAAGAAAAATTATTGTAGTGCAAATCCAGAAATCCTTCATTCCCACCTCCTGCCTTGTGAGATTATGGGCAGCATTCAGAGAACCCCTGAAGTGTTGGGCTCACTGTAGGGAGGATTTGCTGCACTAGGGCTGGACTGCTCCTTTACGGCCTCAGCTTCCCGCTCCATCCTTTCTGTGCATGTCAGGGATTGTGTGAGGAGTCACCCATTGCTGTGTGCTGCCTGGGGTGAGGATTTGGAGTATTCTCCTGCAGAACCAGGCTCCAAACCCTCTTGGCCTGTTGTGATCTTTTGTGTTCCCAACACACTTCCTGCTGCGCTGCCATCCCTCCACAGCAGGTGCTTATCTTGAAGTGCAGACAAATGGGTTTCTCTCCCTGTTTGCAAACTTGGTGTTTTCAGGTGAGAGCCTGCACTTGGTGACCCAGCTTCTGCCAGACTCCTGAGCGTGGGCATGCAAGTGATGGAGTCACTTTGCATCCACTCAGAGCTTTGTGTTTCTCTTTGGTGCTGAACCACAGCTCTTCCCTCCCGGTCAGTGGCAGCGGGTGCCCTGCAGGAGTCAGCTGTGCCCACGGGGTGGTTATTTCAGTCTGGCTCCCTTGGCCTGGTGGAATCCCCCAGGGAGTGGATTCTGTAGTGCCCAGCAGCAGCAAAGGCACCAGCAGAAACAGTCATGGGCTTTTTTTATCCCAATGTGAGTTTTGGATCGTGTAACTTGAAGCTTGGAGTCACTTCATCTCCCATAGTAATTTTCCCAACTAATTTTGGATGAGTTTGCCTTTACAAACAAATTAATTGCTTTGAAGGAAGTCTTTTGCTTTGCATCCTGTTCCAGACTTTATGTGCTGGAGCTGTAGGAAAGGGAACAGGCAACCTTTCTGGGTCGTGGTAAAGAACAAAACTCAGGTCAGAATTAAGTGTGGGTGACACCCTATCTTGGTAAGGAGGTGGACACTTAAAAAAATTTTGGCCAGTGAACCCCAGCGTAGCATCCAGAATGTTGCAAAGACAAAGAGGGGGAGGCAAGATGGTTTGAGGAAGCATTGCTCAGATTTCTCACGGTCCTGTGATTCTCATCTGTGCTACCATCATGAGAAAGAGCAAAAGTGAAATCCACTTCTTACAGATATAATCCTGGGGTTGTAAACACGCGTCTGTGGCAGATTTAAAGTTGACACTGTTTTTAAAAACTGTGCTTAGTGAAACAGAATCAGTTATTGCTGCTAGCAGAAGCTGTCTGCAGTGGGAATGCTGGTTCTGTGCCCCTGAGGGGGGTCCGAGCTGCTGCAGGCTGAGCTTCTCAGCTGTTGTTTTAGGATCAGTTGCACCTTTATGCACATCATAATATGGTGGCCTTAAATATGGCTCTAAGCAATATTGTGCTGTTAAAAAAACCCCGAAAAAACTAAAGGGGGAGGGAGGGAAATGTGTTTGACTAATGTGTCCTTTAGTCTGGTATATGTCTCAGGAACTCAAACAATGGATGGCGGCGGTCCTAGACATAGTGTAAATAAGACATCTGCCTTCATCTTCACACATGGGAGACACAGAACTTATGCAGATGTCATTTTTAAAATCCCCTCTGCAAGTTCCTGTGAGCAGTAGAATATTGACTGTGAATAAATGGAGAGATGATAAAATGTTGGTGTAACGCAGACTGGATTAAATTTGAAGCTGAATCCCAGTCTGGGCTTGATACTTGGGGATTTCTCCTCTTCATCTGCCACCTTTGAGCCCCAACCCCTGATTTGTGTTAAACCAGAGAAAGGTCATCTGCAAAAACATCCTCTCAAGCCCATTGTGCAGCTCCCTGCAGAATTTCCCAGCCTCTCCTCAGTCCAAGTTGTAGCCATGTGCATTCACATCGTAGTGCTACTGTCAGCCAGTAGAGGATTTTCCTCCTCTCACAGTCAAATGCTCCAGTTCTGGCACTCTGTTACTCAGTGTGATTCTAAAACTCATGCTTGATTCTTTTTTTTTTCCTTTCTCTTTTGCAGTGTGATCTCCAACAGCATCCAGCTGTTAGTGCAGGACCTGGATGCCGCCTGTGACCCTGCCCTGACTGCTATGAGCAAGGTAGGGGTGGATTTGCAGGAAGAGGTCAACCTGAAATCCACGTGGAGCTCTTGTGTGCTTTGATTGCTTGATTTCACTACTGACTCTTTTACTCTGATTTTTTTTTTCTTACTTTTTAGAGCAGCAATTGCTGTATTTATAAATACATCCCTCACTCCAAACCCTCTCATTATTCAGATTAGAGCTTTCAGGCTTTTTGCAGCACATTAAAACCTGCAGACAGTGAAATACATTCAGTAAGTACTCAAGGCTTTCTCTTTCCACTCCCAATGCCAGTGAGAGCATTTAAAATTGGGAAAACTTTTGTTAGCGTGAAATCTCAAATACACCTTCACGTTTGCTCTCCCCTTTGTCTTCTTTGGCAGGGAGTTTCACCAGCCTGCTTGTTTGGGGCTCTTAAATGGAGGTACTCCAATGGAGGTGATGTGGAATTGAGATTGAGCCTTATTGCTTCTGTGATCCTCTCAAGGACATATGGAGCCATTCCTGGAGAGGCCCCTGTGGCTGGAGCTTAAGGATTTTGTTGCAGTTACACTGCTGGCTTTTTATATGTTTGAAAGGCAGAGCTGTGTTTTCTTGCCAAAGTATTGTGAAAACCCAAACTGCTTTAGACAGAGGTGAAGACAACAAAAGTGGATTGAACTATTTTTTTTTTTTTAATTAGAAATATTAAACATAGAGCTCCATTTTTGTAGGATCAACACACTGTCTCGCTGCCATGAATTTTAATAGCTTTCTGCTTTATGATGTATTCCAGCTGTAACCAGCCCCACCACCCCCAGCTAATATTTGAAGTGGAATGCAGCTGGTAATAGAGCTTGTACAGGTTCCAAATGGAAAGAGGATTTTTTTGCCCAGTAAAATAACACCACTAGGAAGGGCTCGGCACTTCAGGTGTTGCCTGTGTGCTGTGGCAGCCCCTCAGATCTCCTGAAGCTACGGAGTACAGTAATATTGGAATCACTTAGCTCTGGCTGTTTATACCCAAGTAAACCACAACCTTGAGAAAGCAGCAGCTGGTAGGCCATTTATTTTTGTCTTTGGAACACTGGTAAAATGCAGCACATGTGATGGGACTGATGATATATAAACAAGTTTAAGTGTTATGAAATTAGCTAAATAAATACTTGTCACTTGTGCACACACTCCACTGTTTGCATCAGACAGAGTCGCTTTTATGTCGATTTTTATTAGACCTGGATTTGGTGCAAGAGGGTTTTTTCCTTCACCCTCCTCCTCCTCCCTTTCCTTCAGGGCTGGGTTATTACTCTGACACTTGAATAAGAAATGCATGTAATTATTTAAACACAGAGTTAGTATTTGGAAATGTAAAATTTCAGCCTGTATTAAAGAAATAAAGATTGTGTTGGTTGATCCATTCCAATTTTGCTCTCTCAGGACCCATTCTCCATTAGGGCTCTTCTTTTGTTTAGCTTCTTTTCATTTACTTCACTCTGGTGTCCTTCAGGATTGAACATTCCCAGTCCTTTGTTGGAGTCTGGCTTTGGGGTTTTTTTTTTTCTTTGCAAAAATGTTCAGGAACTATAGAGGTAAATTATGAAATGCTTAAACCTCTCAATCCACTTTGGCTGCGGGCCACGTTGAGAGATTTAACACAGAAAACAGCACAAGGAATATTGCTTTCAGCTGGGAATGCTGCTCGGTTTCCATGATTCTTTACTTTGTGTGTTCTGAAAGAAATGGTAAATGCTGAGAAGGCCCCATAGTACAAAACTTGTAGGTGATAATCCTTACTCAGACTTTACAGCAGGTGTGGAACGATTAAACGTGGCTGTGGGACGGGGAGCTGGGATGCGGGTGGGAGGGGAATTCGCCCTAAACCCCCTGTTGTGATATTCTGGATAACAAAGAGCTGTTAATGTGTTCGTACTGATCTGTAGCAGGCACTTCCATTGCCTGGTGTGCTTCCTTTTTAATCGCTGGGATGAGGGAACTGCTAATCTGCACGGGATATTTTTGCCCCAATTAACTTTATGGATTGCGCTGGGTAAGGCTTGATTTACTTGCTGAATTAAGCATCGATTTATATGTAAAACTGTGCCTGTAAGTGGGGCTGGGGGACATTTTAGTGCCTCACGTCGATCTCTTGCTGACTTTTTACATTTTCCTAAAACCTTTTGGCACAGCTGCAATTCCCGACGTCCTCACAGCCGAGCGGACAACAGCGAGCGCCTGAACGCGGGGCTTTAATCATTTCTCCACTCCACACACGGAAAACCCCGAGAGCCGAGCAATCAGAGCTGCCAGCCGCTAATTAAAAGCCCCCAGGAGAGCATTTCAGCCCTGGAAGGCCGTGCAGAGTGTGCCAGGGCAGAGTGTGCCAGGGCAGAGCCCCGCTCGTGTCCCCAGACACGGGGCCAGCAGCGCCGTCTGCTCCCGGCAGCTCCCGCCGCTTCCCGCTGCCCTCCCGCCCCTTCCTGCAGGAGCAGCACCAGGTCAAGGCAGCAGCTGCCCAGTCTGGAGCCTGCGAGGAGAAGCTGGCGGTGGGATGCTGCTGGGAACAGGGAGAATCAGAGATTCATTCATGCTCTGCTCAATCATGAGGCAGCCCCTTTGCTGGAGAGCCAGGGCTGGACACAGAGGAGGGACCTGGTGGCTCTTTGGGGACACAGGAGTGCTCTTGAGCCCCTGCCGTTCCCAAGAGGCAGCACAGCTCTTGCGAAGTGCCAAACCAGCCCAGTTTTGCTCAGGGTTTCTCTCTCCTCCTGCCTGTTTTAACCTAAACTCTATGTTTTTGTTGTGAGAACCAGGTCTCCCAGCCCTTGCAGACACCCCGTGTCCTCCCAGCCTGCAGGTGCCTTTGGGCTTCTCCCTCTCAGTGCAGTCTCACTGCTCCTGTTCCTTGGACTCATTTCCAGCTTGTGTATGTAAACTATGTGGATATCCCAAGAAAAACATAGGACAAGGGGAAGAAGAGGAATAAATTTAAAAGGACAGGAACAGAGCTTTACCAGCAGAGTTGGGCTCATGTTTCTTTTGATGACTTTTCAGTATGTGTGCTATTCCTTTCTCTGCAGCTACTGGGTGGTTTTTTTTCGGGTGAAACACACCCACATCCACACATCCACACACAAAAGGGCTATTTTTACTGTTCATGCTTTAAAGGTTTGGTTGTCAAGTATTGCTTTTGGAATGATGACCAACAAAATGAAAGAGCTACTGTTTCATTGTTGGTGCAATAATTCAGCTCAGCAGTCCCTTCCCACTTTCTGGCCGCTCCCACTCTGTGGGGATGGTGTGTTTGTTGGGTGAGGATTTCTCTGTCAAGAAGGGAATGTGTGAGTCCATCAGGGAGAAAGGCACAGAGTATTTTGTTTGGATAAGACCAGCACCATGAGGAGTAGAAAAGCAGGTGAGCAGTGGCAGGACTTGAGGGAACGGCTGGAGCTGGGTCAGGGGAGGGTTAGGTTGGATATCAGGAAAAGGTTCTTCCCCAGAGGGTGCTGGGGCACTGCCCAGGCTCCCCAGGGAATGGTCACAGCCCCAAGGCTGCCAGAGCTCCAGGAAAGTTGGGACAACGCTCTCAAGGATGCACAGAGTGGGATTGTTGTGCAGGGCTGGGAGTTGGACTTGATGCTCCTTGTGTGTCCCTTCCAACTCGGTGACTCTGCGAAAACCTGTGGAGCAGGTGATGAGAGAGAGATCCCTTCCAGCCACCCAGCTGATGTGAGATCAGCAGGCTGGGGGTTGGTTTGTTTGGTTTAAATAAAGACAGCTTTAGTGGGACATGTGTAGACTCAGACACTGTGGTTTTGCAAAGAATTTGGCTTCTCTTTCCCACTAAGTCACTTAGGCTGCATGTTGTTTGGATGGAATTGAGTCAGCTGAGTTGCAGGGGGCAAAGTAGCCATATTAAATTAAATTAAAGCCAGAAATAGAAAAACTTTATATGCAAAATCCAGAGCTTGAGAAAACAAGTTTGAGGACAAACAGCCCGTCAGAAGAAAAAGCTCGTCTTCCATATGTGCCCAGTTTCCTCTCCTGATTTCCTATGAGTTTTCCTCCTGTCTCATCCCCAGCATGAGGAACAGATCTCCAAAGAGTTATTGGGAGAACACTGCAGAGTTCTGAGCAGCAGCAGAACTGCGAGTGCTTTTCTGGATGCCTGAGTTCCTCCGTGAGACTCTGGTAGATACATGAGGCCAGGCCAGACCCAATCACCTCTTTTTTGGTTTTTCCACTTGACTTACACTGGGAGTGCCCTGTGTACTGCAAACAAGGCTCAGAGAAAGTCAAGGGAGCCACACATCTGGCTCACAGGGGCTGTTCTCTTGCAGTTCTGCTGAGAATAAATGAAAACAAAACGGGAGGTTGAGTAACTCTTCTTGTTTTGTACTTTTTGCATGCATTTGGAAGAGCTGGGCTTGGGCATCCTGGCTTGTACACCAGCAGTGTTTTCAGTGAGCTACACTGGTGTAGAGTGCTTTGGACTTTAAGACTTTCTACCTCTTCCATCTATCTGTCATCAGTCTCACCACTATTAAAGTCTTGGCTGCCCTACAGGAATCCAGACTTTGCAAGCTTGCAGATATTTTCTCAAATGCCTGTAACCAGGATTTATATGGGCACTCCATCCCAGCAAACTGGAAACAGTTAAATATTAAAGCAGCCTGGTGTGCTCCAAAGGCTTTTTTAATCCTAGTGGTCCCCATTTGTGTGGGTTACTGGTCACAGTCTCTGCTCTGGTGCAAAAGGGGCTACTCTGGGTTTTCTTTGTGTCCTCTTGTGGAAGGGTTTTGCCCAACCACTTTAATGATGAAGAACTTGACCTTGGTGGTGAATTGCAGAGGCGGTCTCTAAATGATTCCTCAGAGATCCCCTGGCAGGAAATTTGTACCATTTCCCTTACCTGTTGCTTGAATCTTAATGAATTAAGCAGTCATTTTTGGTTGTTTTTTCCCCTTTTTGTGCAGATGCAGTGGCAGAACGTGGAACACGTCGGTGACCAGAGTCCTTATGTCACCTCAGTGATCCTCCACATTAAACAGAATGTCCCCATCATCCGTGACAACCTGGCCTCGACGAGGAAGTATTTCACTCAGTTCTGCATAAAATTTGCCAAGTAAGTTACCAACATACACAGTTTATCCAGGTCATCCCATGAAACAGTGTGATCATCACTGGGTGGTGTTTGCCAAGTGCAGAAGGTTTTGGGTTGGGCATCTTTTAAAAGAATATCTGACTTTAGACACGATTCTTGCTGTGGGAAAACCTACTTTTCTTCTATGGGGCTTGCAGGTACTGAGAAATTTGCCTCAAAATGACATTAACAATAAGCACTGTAAAGGAGGGCATGTGTGAGGGGTATGTTCTGCCTTCACAGCCTAAAAGCTGCTTTTCTGTGCAAAAATAGCTCAATCAGGAGAGGAAATTCACATTTAAATGTTGGGGGGTATTAAAGTATCCTCCTGGCAAGTCACTTCCAGTTGAGCAGCATGAAAGAAGTGGCAGATGAGACAGAAATGCCCCTTGCTGCTGGATTCAGGGTGGACATCCCAACTTCCACCTCTGTGTCTGAAACCAAAATTCAGTTCTTTGGGAAGATACTTTGAGCTTTTCCCTGCTTGCCTGTTGCCAGCCGAGCTCCACGTGGCAATGCCCCAAGAAAAACCCTCGGGAGGGCTGTGCCAGTTGTAGCTGCTGCTTTTGGTGTCGCATGTGACCGTGCTGGTGGACTTGTGAGCGGTGGCGTGCGTGTCATGTGTCACTCTAAAATACCTTAACGTTTCATTCATCTCTGATAAGGTAATCAGCCTGAAAAAAGCTCTGTGGCCTGGCAGGGACTGTGTGGGTTGGGGACTGGAGCTGCAGCTCCTGCCTCAGCAGGGTGGGATGCAGGAGCTATCCTGGGAACGGGGAGCTTTCGGCCTGAGAGTTTCATCCCCCTCTCTGTCTCGGGGTGCTCATGAGTCTGAATTAAGGAGCAGTTACTGATAAATCGTGTGATGATGTTGCCCATAATCACTGTTTGAAACGCTGTCTCAGTGAGAATTCATTGCATGAAAACCTTCTGTGTGGTTACACTTGAGTTTTATGTGATGAATAAAACCCCCCATTTATTCAGCTGTTCACAGCACACTCTTAATACCTCAGCTTAGTTGCCTCCCTTTTAACTTTATTGCTAGGCACATACCAAGTAAACTCCAGATGAAACAGCTCTCAGATTTGAGTGACGTTCTCATCTGAGTGTCCCCATCCCTGAGCACAGAAGTCACTGCTCTTCTCCAATTGCTTTTTTTTAAGACAACTGCAGCTCTGATCTGCAGCACATTAAAATTAAGACACAGTCCTGAATTCATTGTGCTGTGGATCAGGTGTAGAAGGGGAAAATGGGTTCCTGAAGACTGATGTCGCTGGATCTGTACAACTTGGTGTTAAGGAGAACCAGCCCAGTGGTAAGGGAGCACCGATCTCCTTAAAATGTGTTTTAATGCATACAAATATTTGTATTTCTGAAACTCTGAATTCTAGTGGAATATGCTGGCTGGGCCAGTATAAATACCTGGCCTTTTGTGTGCCCCACCATGCTGAAAATCCTTTTAACAGTCCTTGTGCTTCTCCACATGTTAATGCCTGCGTCTTTGTGAGCTGCCACTTCTCAGCTCTAATGGATTGTATAAAGCGCGAGTGTTGAGTTACAGGACCACAGGGGAGAAGGCAGCTAAAGTCACTAAATTTAAAACAGCGGGATCTGAGCCAAGTCTGGAGGGAAGAAAAATGGCCGTCAGAAATGGCATCAATCCTCTGGCCTAATTTGTCATCTTTGCTTTGTTTTGACCGATGTGCGAGCGGCCGGCGGCTTTCCGGGAGGCGCTGGCAGGCAGGGTGGGGGGCTCAGCTCTCTCTGCACCTTATCCTTTGAAATCAAACCCCACGGCAGCGAAGCCGTGGCTGCTATGCTGGGATGTGTTTGGGAAGCCTGTGACCTGACCTCAATGAGGAAGAGATTAGAACTGAGAGACAGGAAAAACAAACAGTTCTCCCCCTCGCCGGGGAAGCGGCTCCTCCGTTACCAGCAGCCAAGCGTGGTGGGTGCTGTGTCCTTCCAGGTGCTCCAGCTAAAAAGGGAGAGGAGTTTGGTGGGAAGAAGGTTGTGATGTGGAGGCTCCTGGAGGTTTCAGGGCTGAGCTCAGCCTGGGCATGGGCTGGTCACCACCTTGGCAGAGCAAAACCCTCCCTGGCTGCAGTGACTCAGCGACACCAGAACCTTTGAGGGATGTCCTGCAGTAGCTCAGCCCGTCAGACAGACAGACAGACTGTGGTTGCCTGTCTGTCTGTGCCTCCCTCAGCAAGGCATTGTGTCTGATGCATCATCAGTGCAGGGGATTAGGGAAACGCAGGCTTTGGCTCCCGTTGGATGGGAGCCTCTCAGATGCTGTGGTTTCTGTGCTTTAGGTTCCTCATCTGCCTTGCACTGCTTTATTATTACACTGGGGACTTATCTGCTTCTGGGGAGGGTTTGCTGGGTTCCCTTTTGTAGCTGGAGCTGCAAATGAATTCTGGCATCCAATCTAGCTGTGATTGTGCAGGGAGTAAAGGCATTCAGAGCACAGAGCCTCGTGCAGAGCACTACCCCTGAACATGCACGTATTATTCACATCAGGATTGCCTGCTGTACTCTGAGAGCATCAGGCATCGAGTCCAGCCCAGGCAAGAGGCTCCAGTGCATTTTTCTGTTAAGTGCAACTGCTCTTGATGGTCTCTGCTAGTCCAAAAAAAAAGAGGGAAAAAAATTCCAGAGCAGCCCTTGGCTCTTACAGTTTGTCTTGTCTGTCCTGCTGGAGTTGGGAAGCTGTTTCCAATAAGGCAGCATGAAATAAGAGGCATGTGGGGATGGAAGGTCGCTTTACCCCTCTGCACTGATGGTGGGTGGCCATCCAAAGGGGCCTGGGAATTGTCTCATGCAAGGCAGAATGCTGTCTGTGGGAGATTGTGTGCTTATATAGAAAAGAAGATTAAAACCAACAGGGCAAGGGGAACCTTGGGCTGCCAGTCTGCCACCCTGCAGAAGGAAAGGCTCACCCTGTTTCTCATACACAACATGAGCTTTAGCTCCATGCCTGACCTTGCAGAGGGAGGGACAGTTGGATCCACCTACACTATCAAAGGCACAATTAATTTCTTGCACTGTTCTGCCAGCAGCGAGCTGCTGCATCCAGACCTGCTGCCAATTTATCATTTTCTAGGATCACCTAAGCTCCAGCTGTGCTCATCACTCTCTAATTGCCCTCTGGGAATTAGTTATAGACCTGAAAAATGGACTTTTAAAACAGATAGGTTAAATCTCCACTGTAATGCTTTTGTGCAAGAGGAGACAGGGCTTGTTTTCCTCCTCCTCCTCTTTCTGATTCGTTGCCAAGGTTGTTTCTCTGGTGGCCAAATTCAAAGTTGCTTGGAGCAGCCCAGTAGCTGCTTCTCAACAGTAGCTTGAAATTGTTCTCCTTGACACCTCTCCAGGATAAAATGATTCACTGAGAGAGGTAGTGACTGTGTCTGAGGGAAGGGGAAGGGAAGGAACCTTTGCTTGTAAGGCTCTTCCTTGAACCATTCCGCTGGGTTTGCTCAGCAGCTTGGCACGCTGCGTGCCTGAGCTACACTTTTGTCATTTGTCCATGAGAAAGGATGAGAAATAAATGTCCTGGCTTGGAAAACAGGTGGCAGGACAAACAAGATGCTGTCCGTGCTCCTTGCTTGGTGGGGAGGAAACAAATAGCTTAGCAGATGCGAGGGGGAAACCACGCTGAATTTAGATCATCATCATCAACAGCCTCAGCCCAAAGGACAGAAACTCACTTAGGACAGAGCCATTAAAATCTAAGACCTGCCACCAGCCCTGGAAATGTGAGCCCTGCAGGCATTCAGCCAAAGGAGGGCACGTGAAAGATGCAGAGTACATTATAAACAAGGCAGCAAGAGGAAGACTTGAACGAGTGGTGACAGAGTTTGTTGCTCATGCAGCTCCTGAGCTTTCCTGGTGCTACTCCTTGGTGGAGTAGTTGGGCAGGAGCTTGTCCTGCAGGTGCCTAGCCAGTGCTTTTGCTGGGAGGGAGCATCTGCTTCTCCACTGAGGAATGGAACTGCCTCAAAGCCTCAAATCAAGAAGCAAAAAGCTAAAACCAAAGCTGATTCTCTGAAGTGGTGAATATTGGGCTTCCATCCTCACTAAGCTCTCCCTGGTTGGGCAGTCGTTTTTCTGAGTCTGAAGTCCATGACAGTAAAATATGGTAATGGTGTTTTCCTTTTCACAAAACTTTTTCTTGTCTTGATTGTGTTGGCCAGGAGCTTTCTGGAAGGGTGCCTCTGTGTGAGTGTCCAGGGCCCAGCAGACCTCCAGCCTTGGCTGGACCTCAAGTTCAGTGTGTAATATGCATGTTATGGAATTACTTGTGTGCAGGAAAATGTAGGTTCTGGATACAGTCAAGATACTTCCACTCATGGACAGTGAGACTAATCCTGGTGCGTTGCTGTTTTTATGATGCACAATAGTTTGTTTGCTGGCCTTGTACTGCAATAATTCATATTTAGTTTATAGCAATTTATTTACCTAGAGTATGTGTGCAGCTTCTCCATGAACTTTGAGATTAGGAGGGATAAAAGCAAAAGAACTGTGCCTAGGGGTTGGGATTTTTTTTATTTAGTATATTTAATGTCTGGAATCAGCTTGGGAATCTGGCACTCGGGGTGTCCTTGTGGAAGCCATCCTGGTTTGGTTCTGCATGCTTTGTCACCACAGCAGACTGTCTGACTGCAAATATTCTGATGTAATTGTGTCATTTTATATCTCTCCTGCAGCTCCTTCATTCCCAAGTTCATTAACCATCTCTTCAAGTGCAAACCTATCAGCATGGTGGGTGCAGAGCAGGTAAGAAGAAGTAGGTGCATTGGCTGTTGTATTTGATGGCTTTTGGATTCAAGAAATTGAGGCTGGGACCCTGCTGCTCGGTGAGGATGAGATTTGGAAGAGGCAGGGTTTAATCTGTCCCCTGCACATCGAGCTCATTAGCCCTGTGGGCTCATAAAAGTAAAAGGAAAAGCAAAAAAAAAAGCAGGATCATCCCTAATGGGACCGCCGTGAACTTCAAATGGGTGCCTTCAAAGCTGCTTGGGTTTTAGGCATCAAAGATGGTTCTGAGCAGTGTCTGCAAAATGAAACAGGAGCTTTACATCAAAACCTTCCTCGTCCTTAATGGAAAGCAAATGAGTGAAGCTTGGTGCCTGCTCTTGTGTGATGAGCAATAACCTGAGAGTGATTAAAGGGAGTCTTTTTTAAATAAGCTTCTAAAGTGATTAACCAGCAGTGGGCTTGTGTCTAATGTTAAAAGGTTTTAATGTTCCTGTATGGGAATAACAGGCCCAATTTGCTTCTCTAAAGCAGACTGGGGAGGTTTTTATTAGGCTGATTCCCAGTGAATACATCTCATTAGGAGTGGGACATACCTCCCTGGGGCCAGGGGTACAGAGATCTCAGCAGCTGATCTTTCTCTCTGCATTGTGTAGAACCCCAGTTCCTTTAACATCTTTTAAACCCCTCTGGTCACCCACCGACATCTTTCCATGCTACTTTCTCCTCCCTGGTGCTAATGTTGCTGGGGAATAGATTTTCCTGGCCTTTCTGGTCCTACACAAAGCTTTTCCTGCTGTTTGCTGATAATTATGGTTGGAATATGGATACTGGGGTGGTGTTTATGGAGGTGTTCAGTGCAGGGAACAAGACCTGTGGGGTTTTGCTTTCTGTGCTTTCCTCTCTGACTTAGCAACTCTCCATCCCAGCGAGCTTTGGCAGTGAGCTAGCAATGCCAGGGAATGGCTAATGGGGGAAAATGGGGTGAGGGGACAGAGCCTGCTAGAGCTGTGCCTGTGGGGAAGGCTGCAGAGTGTGCAGAACTCCTGTTAGCCATGAGAGAGTTTATATGGGAAAGATGTGAGTTCCCCAGCCATGGAAATATTTTCCATCCTCTGGGATCCCTGGTAGACCCACAGGAATCCAGCTATGGCAGCCTGAGCTGTGGGCTCCAGCAGCACAGAGCTGCTCATCTGTGCTGTGGTTTCCTGGCTCCCCAGGAGGAGATTGATGGCACCGGTTCTTCTCATGCCAGCCAGGAGAAGGCAGCTCCCAGCAAGGACACGGTGCCACAGATAACGGGGTCCAGACTGCAGCCAGCCCGACCTGCCTCTCCTCCTCCTCCACAGCTCAGCCCTTTGTGTTCCTTTGAATTCCCACACGTGCTGAATCCGGTGTTCACATTGCTGTGGGTTCTGCAGTGCCCACAGTGTTGTGTGTCCCTCCAGAAGGAGTTTCCACCAGCTCCCTTTTTGAGGAAATGCTCTGGGTGCGCCGACAGCCCAGCGGGCTTTCACACCCACTGCTGTCTAAATAAACCGTGCTGCTCTTCCTCTAGTTTGATTTCAGATTTTTGTTCTTCACTGGTCTTGTGTCTTCAGACATACTTTGTGCAATCAGAGGAGTGTGGTACTCAGGATAATTTTGCTCTAAGGAGCCCTAACCCACAGCATTTTGTCATCAGACAGTGCTGCTCTGTCTGGGCTCAATTTCATGGCTGCTGCTTATTTATTTGCTGGGGTAGTAACAAGCAATATCCAGGCTGTGAGCAGTTCTCGGTGTAGCTGTATTGTGTGACAGTTCTTAAGGAAAGAAACCCCAATCAAGTGGTTGAGTAAAGGCAGAAAACCTGACACTGTGGGTGGCTGGGTGCAGGAGGAAGCGAGGTGTTGGTTCGTTTGACCTCAGTACCTAAGTCATGGTACAGCTCCAGGTAATCAAGATTGTTTCACTTTATCCTGCTGGGGGGAAGGACTGGAAATCTGTGCCTGATGTGCCAGATGTTGGGCTGCCATAAGTCATTTCCAGTCAGCAGAGCAGTGCTCCGTTAAAATCAGCCACAACGCTGATGTGTAGCCACAGGTGATCATGTCTCCTGGAAGTGTCATTACGTGGGTCAGTCCCTCCTGTTCCTTCAGTCCAATTGCCAGGACTTTTCCCAGTGTGGGAAGTGTTAAACTTTTAAGGATGTTGGGTTACAGCAGCTGATGGGTCTTGGTAGAAGGGGCCTGAGTAACAGAGTGTGGTTAACTCTTGCAGCTGCTGCTGGACACTCACTCTCTGAAGATGGTTCTCCTGGATCTGCCCTCCATTGGGTCCCAAGTGGTGAGGAAGGCTCCTGCCAGCTACACAAAGATAGTGGTGAAAGGCATGACTCGGGCTGAAATGATCCTGAAGGTAACTCAAGACTTTTGATAACCTGCCAGCCAGACTGCTGGACTGGGAATCGGAGCGAGCGAATTCCAGGGGGCCCTTCCTTTGAATGCAGCAATCTGCAATTGCACATGAACGTTTGTGAGCCTGTCCGGGGGCTCTGCCAGCTGCTCTGCAGAGCTGGCTCACTCCCCTTGGGTTTGCCCCCACTCTCTTCTAACACCACATTTGAGTTTTCACCCTCACTTTTCAAGGCAACCAAGGGCTCAAGTTCTGCTCGCTAGGAGAGCTGGGGCACCAGGTTCCCTCAGGAGCTTGTGAAAATCAGAGTTTGCATCCGTGAGTGTGTGCTGTGGGGCAAACCCCGGGGTTCAGGTTACTCCAGGCCCTTGTGCAGACTCCGTCACGCAGGGGAGCCAAGCCGTGCTTGAGTCACCTGTTTACTGTCTAGTGTAACAGCCAGTGCAAACATGTCTGGGTTACTGTACTCACCAGAGCCCTTTTTCATTTTCCAGACCTGGTGCCTGGAAAATGACCCAAAAGCGGTGTGTTGTCTTCGTAAAAAGCAACAAGCAAAGCAATCTGCCCTTCCCAGTTGGTGCTGGAGGGAGAAGTCAGGTTTGATCCCAGGAGAAGCCATGGGAGCTGTACAGTTGTGCCCTCCCGGGTGATGGGATTGTCCCCTGCTCGCCAGCAATGCTGGGAAGGCATTCCTGTGAGGGAATTAGTGGGACCTGGGGTCAGGCAGGACAGGCAGCTGCCAGCCAGAGCCTCCTGTAAACCACAGCCAAGGCAAGGGGGGGTGAGGAGCCCGAGCTGTCCCTCCTGGCCTGCTGCTCAGCGTGACTTTGCTCCCGTGCCCAGGGGAATGTCACAGCTGAGTTTGTGCTCTGCATTCAGACATCAGTTCTCCAGCTCCTTGCTTTTGGAGTAAGGTGACTGAGGTGTTAGTGAATTGTAGTCTAAATTTTCTTAGAAATGACCTGAATAAAAATAGCCTGCTTTGTGCTAGCGGGAGCGGGGAATATTGGTGCCTGTTGCGTACAGAACAGGTCTTTCCTTGGAGCTTATGTGTGAATCAGAAAAGTAATGGAGTTATTTTGCCTGCCCTTAGCATCACGCTGGAGAGGAGAGCAGCACATGGAGTGCTGCAGGTCCCCAGGCTGTGCAGCAGCAGTGGCACTGCTGTGTCACACAGCCCGTGCTGGCCCTGCTGCTGCACAAAGCACTCATGGCCCCGAGCGAGGGCTCTGTGTCAGTGTAGCTGGAAATCAAACAGCCACAGGCTACTGGCACTGGGAGCTACAGTGTGTTCCCAGGCTTGTTCCGGGGCAGGTAATTCAGGGAGACAAACTTTGGGCCCTTGGACAGCACAAACCAACCCATTCAGCTGAGCCCCACGAAGCACAGATGGGAGCGGGGAGGAGGGCGCCGGGCCGTGCACGTCCCGCAGAGCTCTTCCCCTTCTCCTCTGGCTACGCTGTCTGAAGCTCCAGCTTTTCATCTTGGCAGAAGATTTTTACAAGGGCTGTAAATTAAGGATTTATAAGTGTATACATGGCTATGATGTTTCATTGGTCTGAAGTGCAGGGAAAGAAAGAATGTCTTGGTGACAGAATACAGTGTGGGGTGAGCTGGGTCAATGCAAACATATGGAAATGTTTTTGGAGACAGGCAAGAGTCTGGTGTGGTGCTGTTTCTGCCCATTTACACACACACACACGTACACTCTTCCCCAGAAAGATGGTTTGGCTGCCCACCATTATCAAAAGATGTGTTCTCTGTGGAGCTTGTTGCTTATGTAAGAAAAGCACATCAATAAGGGATCATCTTTCCAGCTTTGGGGCTATTTTGATTTTTTTCCTGTTTTTTTACCATTGCTCCTGGGCAGATGGTGATGGGGGTGGTTCCCATCCTTCATCCCAGTCTCTCCAGAGGAGTGTCCAAGAGGAGCTGCACCCCAAGGGCTGCGTGTGGCACTGCTCACCCACTGGTGACACGTCAGGAGAACTGCAGAGCAGAGAGCTCTGCCGCACGCTGTCCTGGGGACCAAGGGAGTGACCACAGAGTGTTGTCATACTCCCCTGTGACACCCTGTGTGTCCTGCCTCCAGGCAGGAGGGAGCAGGAGGGACACGCAGCCAAAGCGAGGGTCTGGACTGTGTCCAGGCTGCCTGATCTCTGGGGACTTGGTGAGTGTGACTGCCGCCAGCAGCGCTGTCCCCTGAGCGACTCCCCGCCTTGTCTTCCCCATGCAACAAGATAAAATCTTGAGCTTTAACAATACACCAGTGCCTGCCAGCCCCCGGGCCACAGACAAAGTCCTGGTGCTCTTTGAAACATGATGCAGAGCCCCTGAGCAGCACTGCTGTGCTGAAAGAGACCCAGCTTCCTCCCTGCTCCTTAATCTGCTTTTCTCACTCACCTTTACCTCTCTTATAAGCAGCCTCTTTCTGGTTCCTTAAGCATTTCATTTTAGGAGCCAGTCCTGCTGTCACTCCTGTGCCAGAGTTGACTGAGCACTGCCTGTAACTCTATTATTTGTCTGATCTCGTCTCCCTTGTCTTGGCAGGTGGTGATGGCTCCACATGAGCCCCCAGTTGTGTTTGTGGACAATTACATCAAGCTCCTCGCTGACTGCAGCACTGACACATTCCAGAAGATCCTTGACATGAAGGTTAGAACCTGTCCAGGGCTTCTGCTCGTCCCCTAGTGCTGCTGTGGGATTGTTGGGGACTTTATTTCAGTGTGAATTCAGAGGGGCTTGGGGGTGGGAGGAGCACTGTAAGGCAAGTGTATCTTTACTCTGTAAGTAGAGTTGCTGCTGAAGAAGAGATTTCCAGTTCATTTCACCTCTTCATACCTGCTCTGCTCCTGGGGCTGAGCTCGGGGTCACCCAGAGGTCTTTGTGCAGCTCCTGGTGGGTGAAGAGGAGGTCGAGGTTTGAAATGGGCTCTGCTGCAGCTGCTCCCGGATCAGTGACTCCTGTCCTTTGCTCCCTCAGGGCCTGAAGAGGAGTGAGCAGAGCAGCATGTTGGATCTCTTCCGCCTGCGCCTCCCCGCTCCTCCCCCCGGCGGGGACAGCACCGGCTCCCTCTCGCTGAGCGCTCCCACGCCCGAGCAGGAATCCTCTCGGATACGGAAACTGGAGAAACTCATCAAAAAGAGACTCTGAGGGAGCAGAAGGAAACTCCGTGGCTTGGGACTGGCGGCAGTGAGGGGGAGCAGAGCTCGTCAGGCTTGTGATTTACAGTGTGCTGCTGAAACGCCCGCGTGCTGTCACTCCCAATCCCTGTGAGCTCTTAACCATCGTGTACCGCGACGCTTTCAGACCAAGGAAGAATCTGACCAAGGTGTTTGCCCTTAGTTTAGCAGGAGCGAAACCCAGGACATTGCCAGGTCCACGAGATGGAGAAAATAGAGGCATCTGGAAGCCAGCAGCTACAGAAGCAATTTAGGTGGATTCAGAGACTGGCTGGCTGTGATATACTTGGTGTCACAGCTTTTATCCTGGCTGAGCTCCTGCTGCAGCACTGAGGGTTTTGCCCGAGTTCTGTGTTACTGCTCACTCCCTGCTGCAGAGCTGTTCCTCTGATTCATTATTTATTGTGAGGTGGGGGGAGCCAACCCCAAACCATCACCGCCACCAAAACCCCGACCCTTTAACAGCTGGGATCTGGCATCTACAGCTCCACTGAATCAATGAGATGCCCAGGAGGGAACCCCAAGGCAGCCTTCTCCCCTGCTCCCAGGACAGGCATGCATAAAGCACCGTGAAACAGCAAGGCAAATCCTTTTGAGAACAGGAGGAAAGGGCTGAATTAATGCCTTCTGCACCTTGGCAAAGCTCCTGCCAACCAGCTGGCAGCCTCAGCCGCTGTTACAGCTGTTAAAGGCCAAGCAGGACATGTATGGAGCCCTCTCCAGCTGCTTGGTATTTCCCTGGCGTGTGCTGGGCTCGCCCGATGTCCCCAGTGGGCCTTCCTGGCCGGCACCTCTCCCTCTCTCCACAAAGAGCTCTTCATGGAGCAAGTGTCAGACTGCTCCAGCCCCTCAGTGTCACTCCAGCTGGTGTGTCCTGAGCAGGGGTATGCCACCTCGGCACCTCTGCTGCGCTGCAAGGAGAGGTGCTGGAAATGTTGGCTCTATCAGGGAGCCAGAGCCACTTCCCAAAACAAGAGGCTTTCAGCAGCCTCAGGCTTCGAAGCCCTTCCTCTCCTCCTCCTCCTCTGAGCTTCAGCTTGCAGCAGTGCAGAGGGGAGGAGAACCAGCAGTGAAATATTTCGGATAACCCAGGCCCCTCTTCCCATGGCCCAGCTCCTGGCTCCCAGCCACAGAGCCAGCGTGGAGCAGGGTTGGGATCAGTGGATGCTTCCCCGAGGAGTCTTTGTGCAGGGAGGCCTCACCTTGTCATTAGCACTGCTGGATTTCTTCCCAAACTCCTCTGTACCGTTTCTGGGAGGCTTTGAAGGCGTATGCCCAACCGTGAATGAATCCCTCATGGGTGCAGGGCAGATCAACCAGTCATGCCTGTGTTATTTGACTCAGCTTCACTTGCATGGGCAGGAAAGAGAAGTCCTATACCAGTGTGGCAGGTGAGGAACAACCGTGCTGTCAGATGCCTTCCTGGGAGGCTCATGCTCCCCACCAGGGCAGGTTTGGGCCTTAGGACTGTATTTCTTTAGGGGCTGTACTCCCAGGGATTGTAAAAATCACTGCTGCACATCAGGGAGGGGGAGTCAGACTCCAGGAACATGAGCTCCATCCACCCAAAGCCAGAGCTTCGCTGGGATGGGGGGTGAAGAGCAGCAATAACAACACCTGTGGGGAGGGACAGCAGTTTCTCATCACTCCAGTTTTACAAATCTGCTGTTGCCTTGTTTATTTCCTCTCCTGATTCCCCGTTGGGTGGCAAAAGAAGGAACGGCTGAAAGCACGTTGGGATTCTGAGCAGCCGTTCCCCGAGGACAGATTACCTCAAGGTGCGTGTGCAGGATGGCTCACGAGTTACCACACTGCAGAGCTGGGGGGAACATGGGTTTGCAGAGATTCATTATTCCCACGGGGGGATGAATTATTTATTTTAGATGAGTTTTTCTTTGCTTTGTCTAAGGCTAAGTCTCTCACTAAATTATGAATAGCTGAAGACGATGTTGAAGTTATCATCGTGTGTCTTACCCAAAGGCTTCCCCCATTTCATTCTCTGCATTTCATTCTGTAGATAAGAGGAAATAAAAGGAGAAATTAATTTTTAGTTTCAGCCTTTGAAGAACGCCACAGGGCTGGGTGTTTGGAGTTGCACTTTCAGCGAGCAATCCCACAGTGTTCTACTTCTGCTGTAAGAGTTTTGTGCCCCTGGCTCCTGGGTGTTTATTAGATTTGGCAGGTCTCTATTTGTGCATTAGCTCTTTGGAGTTTACAGCTTTGGGGAATAAAGGATGATTATGTGTTTTCTGTACTAAATGCCACTTTTTATGGTTTCAGGCCGGGGTGTAATTCTGCCTGTATGTGGGGTGTGACACTAAAATGAATTAAATGGTTGCTGATGCTCATTGCTGGGTGTTTTCTGTACAGCTGCCACGCTGCAAACCCCAGCGGCCGGGATGGACCTCACCCAAAACGTGCTGGACCCAGCACTCCCTGCTGTCCATCTGCTCCTGCAGCTCCTCGCTGCCTTTTCCACCTTCTCCTCCCCGGCAGCATCCGCATTCACAGCAGCTCCCTGCGCCGCGTGGGTGGCTCAGCGCTCCCGACCTTGTGCCCCTAAATAATCACATCGTTTTTGCTGTCTGCCACTGCAGGAGAGATTTCTGAGAGATCCTAATTTTTCCTTTGAAATTAATTACGGGGCAGTGCCTTTTTTCACGCGCTGCATGACGCTGGAGCAGCTCTTTTCGCTCAGAGAATTAATGACTCATTTGCTTTTCTCCTGCCGGTCCTGCCCCCTCCGCCCTTGGGCAGAGCCTGCGCCGGGCGCTGGGTGTTCCTTTCTTTCCCCAGATTTACAGCCAGGACTCTGAGCATCCAAGTGACGAAGTCCAAACCTCCACGAGCCTTTCCTTGGCTCCATGAGGGCGGTGGCAGCAGGGCTGTAAAAGCTGATGAAACCTCAGCAGCTTCGGCCACGCGCTGTCCGCGCTCATCCCTGCAGCGCTGCCGTCAGTCCCAGTGCCGGGTGAGCACAGCTCCTCTGTGACACAGCCTGGCATTTCCCATCCTTTGGAAGGAGCTTTCCAGCGTTGTCAAACAACACGGGATCCTTTTGGTTTGCTTCTCCCGGTGACAGCCCCCGCGTGGCATCGCCTGTGGTTCGGTTGCTGATAAAGCCGAGCGCGCCCGGCCTGGTGGGAAGTCCTTTATGGAAGGAGGATCTTGATAAGAGACTTTTATCTGCCCTGTCCTGCCTGTGTGTGGGCAGTTAAAGAGTAAATAACGTGGGCAAACAGGCAGGGGAAAAGATTTCCAGTGCCATCAGGGATGGCACAGGTTGGTACGGTTTGAGAGACTTAAAACCAGTCAGACTTTCCGAGAGGGCAGAGTACACGTCCTGAAAAGCAGAGCCCCTGTACACAGTGACTCAGTGGTGTTTGAATTATCGAGCAGTTAAAATTCTGGTTAAACGCTTCGTTTTCATCCTGGCAGGCAGATTTGCAGGTCTGGATGTTGGTGCTGCAGGAGACCCTCGGGTGGGCTGCAAAGCCCAGAAATGAGAGCCTGGAAGGGCACAAAAAATGATCCTTTGTGTCAAGCTATGCCAGAAGGGGAGTTGTTTTTGCTAGTAAATAAGGAGCAGGAAGATTTCCAGAAGTGTGTGGGGCTTTGCTTGTCCCAGGCACTGACATCCCTCTCACTTGGACCCTGATCCCCATGGGAGTGGCTGTGGGAGCACCCACGGCCGTCGGAGGAGACTGCTGGGATGTGCCACAAGTTCCCTCCTTCTGAATTGCACTTAGTGGGTTGTTGGCAGCGTGGGTTTTCACCCAGGAGCTGCACAGCAGCTCTGAAATGATGATTGTGTTCATCTGGAAACTGCTCCAGTGCCTTCCAAGGCATCTGATTTCATAAAGGGCTTTTATGGGAGATTTTGGAGCGAGGAGTGATCAGCTTTCCTATTGCTTGCAGAGACCAGCATCTCTTTTTTGGGGGGGGTTACACTTAAATCAAAAGGAAGAAAACACCTGTCCAGCACATTTGCTCAGACCCCAAAGATTTCAGTCAAAATTCTTAATGTTCTTTTTCTTTCCATCTGCATTTTTCAGCAAAGACAAACAGCCTCATAGTATTTCTTCAAAGGAATGTAAATTCCTTGAGGAAGTCTCCGGAGTTCCCAGCACCGCATAGCTGCAAACCACAGACGCCTACGGCTGAAAGTTCTGCTCTGCTTTTAATTTTGGGGCAGGGAAGGAATTTTTTTCAGAGGTTTGGGTTCACTTGTGCTGGGCCCGTCAGCCCAGACTGCTGCTTTCTGTGCAGGGGAGTGTTGACTTTGGCCGGCTGCAGAGTTGCTTTCCCTCCACAAGAGTATTCCCCCACCGAATCTGATGACATGGCGCAATTATTTCATTAGGATTTTCCAAAAAAAGGTTCCCTCGGTCTCCTGTAGTGCTAGAAAGACCTTTTCCTTCTGTTCTCTTGTTTCGGCTTCGGCAGCTTTGCCTGAAAAATGCAATTAGGGGGGGCAGCTCTGCTGCCTGAGTCCGAATGCTCGGGAGTGGGCAGGAAGAAAGAGCAGCCTGGGGGAAAAACTTGGGCGGCTTAGCCCGGCTGCCAAAATCTCTGCTATTGGGGAATGCACCACTGGAGTTGGGGGAAGCCCACCAGGATCCGGCAGCTCTGTCAGTGCTCCCCAAAATCTGTGCTGGCAGCGCATTGGGAGGGTGCACTGTGGGTTGGACCAGGGATGCTGGAGCATGGCAGCTCGTCGGGGCTGGTTTCACAGAATCCCAAAATCATTTATGTTGGAAAAGACCTCCGAGATCATCGAGTCCACCCCGGGGCCGATCCCCATCCTGTCAACCCGACCAGAGCACTGAGCGCCGCGTCCGGTCTGTCTTTAACCAGGCACGGTGACTCCGCCACCTTCCCGTGCCTCATTCCATGCGGCTGCGAGCGAGGGGGCAGCGGGCGGGCTGGGGTGCAGGACGGGGATACGGGGATGGGGTCACCGGGAGGACAGGGACACCGGGAAAGACGGCGGGAACCGGGACGACAGGGAGGCACCGGGAGAACGGGGAGAGCCCGGAGGACAGGGACGGTGGCGGGACGGGGACACCGGAAGGACGCGGGGATACCGGTGGGACACGGGGACAGCGGTGTGACACGGGGACAGCGGAGGGACACGGGGACACCGGTGGGACACGGGGACACCGGAGGGACAGGGACCGGG